>JAQBSW010003205.1:0-87388 GCA_029291075.1 Eudiplozoon nipponicum
GACTTTTGTGTGGCTGAAAATGATGATGAACTTCCTATGAGCAATTCGGGCTTATAATAAGAGTACTTAATAAAGGATAATGTAGGCTTATTCATTTCGCCTTACGATTCGATTTGCTAATCTGCCTCTCCTCCGTGCTTCATGACATGTCGTAACTGTTTTTGGGCTGACGCTGACTCATTTTGATCTTCTTTTTATCGTCAAAGTATTCCGATAAACTAATTACCAGGTTTAAATTTGCTATTTGAATATACATATTTCAAAACGGAGATATGCCAAACACCAAGAGTATCTGCGCGTACTTTGCTCTTGGCTGGAAACTCGACTGCACACGTTCTTGACAGATTTCGAGAGGCACTACTGAAGTTGTATGCATACGCCCAAAATTGCATGGATGCATGCACACAAACGTACAATATTACACGCTATGTATTTATCGAAAATCATTTCGCATAATAAATCATTGATTATGCGCGTAGTCATAAAAATGATTTATATCACGTTTTCATTGTTGTTTGACTGGTTAAATTAAATGAAATTGGCTGTCTGTTTCACTCAAGTCCGAAAACTTAATTAAATTACCTGTATAGGTATTGCGGAGGCAGCAAAGTTGTACTCTTGTTGTGGATTTGACCGGTTATTTCTTTTGCGGGACAATTGATAGAACTCTTAGGTCGGTAAAATCTTGAATTTTGTATATTTTCAGGTGCTCTGATTATTGGCCTTGATTGATGGGTTCTCACTTGTCCTTTCTTTTTTAAGCCTTCCATCATTTTCAGACAATCAGCTGATGGAAGGCTTAAAACCCATCAATCAAGGCCTATATTCAGATGCACCTGAAAATGTACAACATTCAAGATTTTACCGACCTAAGAGTGCTATCAATTGTCCCGTACAAGAGAAATGCGGTCAAATCCACAATAAGAAGGACAGCACTGCGCAAAAAGATTCAACATTTAACTTATACTCTTGACTGAATATTTTGTTGAACTGACGTTTCCAGTCAAGTACAGTATATGCAATTGTGTATTAGGTGTTGCGCAACTAGTAAAAATTAGCTCATTTATGACCAGAAGGATAAACCAAAGGCAGCAGGAACGGAAATAATAATCTCGTGCACATTCGTTTCGTGCTTTTTGGCGACTAATCAGTAGGAGCCGATATTACGCCCTTTAACCACTATATATTTGGGTGAGGAAGGTGGGGAATTAGGACGGTACAATCTCCTATACGAATGTGTAAACTTGCTATATATATATATATACACAAAAATACCAGGAATGAGATTCGCACCTACGATTTTCGATATCCTAAACACATATGCATACATTCAGGTTTGTCCCTCTCTAGTCAGCTTGCTGTTGTACTCTAATGCTGACCCTGGAAGAAAGAAACGCGTCAGTGTGTGCGACTTACGACAGTTTTGGTATTATGTTTGATTTACAATAAAAGGTAAATGGTGTTTCTCATATGTTAGTAAATTTGTAAATCGATGTAATCATCTATATTTTTTCTCTCCACTATTAAATGTTAATTCGTTTGAATGTTTTGCCAAATCCGCCTCATATGAATTCAACACTCTCTCCGCGATAAGCTCTTCTCTGCTCGAGGAGGCGTTTTAAATAAATCTTAGCAGTTGAATATTTGATCAATCGTCAGATTGGCCAACATGTTACCTTGGCCTTGAGTTTGCTTTTAGACGATGTGAGGGCTTTCCTTTTTATTCATCAAGTAATTTGATTTTGCTGCACCATGCCTTCATTAGTCAACGGACTCATGCATGGGCGACCATTTGTGTGGCAAAATTAGTCCAGTAGAGAGACCTGCTTAACACTGCTTTATTTTAACACACGCTCGTCTGGAACTCACCGTGCGTCAAAATCTAGATCTTCTCTCATGTGGGGTAACATGTAGTTACGTATTCATCAAGTGAAATTTGTAAGCATTCATGGCGTAGATAACATGCTTGTGTGTGGGCCAACCCCTCAGTATAATCAAATTCATGCACATTCCCACGAGAAGAGTAAAATATCTCAAGAAAAAAACTCGTTAACCGACTATCCCGATGTGGTTGTAGAAATATTTAAGGTTTTTTATCAGTACTAGTGCATAATTGCAAAGATGTTTCTTTCATGTTTTCTGGACAGTCCTTCTGATCAGCCCTGACGGTGAAGCTGGAACTCTGGCCTCCGGCAAAAGCACCCCATCTGAAGCTTGCGCACGACCACGCTCTAAAATCGCGAGTGTCAAGCGAGTGGTCGCGGCTGCCTCTACAGCTGCGAAACGAAATATAGGCGATGCCACGAAAGCCTCCGTCCAAGACGCGAAAAGCCAAGTGAAACGCCACAGTTGTGAAGACATCGGTAGCACAACAAAGTTGATTGACCGACCGTCTGGCAAGGTAATTTCTCAGAAACATTTGACTTTAGCTTATTTGAACGGATTTACCTCACGTTTATTCATCGCTTGTTACTTAGACAGAATCATCCGTAGTCTTCAATCGTTCCACCTAAATTGTTATGTTTATTACAACATTTTGATTCTGTGTGGAATGTTTTAAAAACCTGATTCGTGCAGTCTATTTCAACAAGGACTTTCGAAAAATCATCTATATATATATATATATATATATATATATAGATTATTTATGGATTCCCCTTAGATGAAAGTGATTTAAGCAGTCGTTTTTGATAAACGTCAGTAGTTTAAACGATCTTGAATGCGCAGAGGATAACAAAGATTAAGTTTAGGACTGCTCTGTGTCCCAGGTGAAATTGAACAAGTGAGGAAGTTCTCTAAATTAGCATCACACATGAAGTGTGTTAACCTATGGTCAAGTTAACTCACGATTTTACCAACTAGGCGAGTGTATATAATGTTATTTTTCTTAACGTGTCATTAAACACCCCATCAGCGTTAGTCCAGCTACATCGGTTTTACCAAACATTACCCGATTTTCCAGATATTACACTTAAAGGCAATTTATGCAGAACCATGTTTTGTATCGATAGGTAGAAACAGGTTGTTTTGCCTCATATTAATAATTTAATAATAAAAATTTATCTTCCGCAAAAAATTAAGTTTGATAGAATGCGTAAATGTTAAAATAAATTGCTAAGTGCTGTCCTTCTTGTTTGTATTCTCACTGGTGTTTTCTTGTGTGAGACAATTGATAGCACTCGTAGGTGGGTAAATTCTTGTATCCTTTACATTTCCAAGTGCACCGTGATTTTTGAAGGGCTTCAAAATGAAGGGACAAGTAAGAACACATCAATCAAGGCCAAATAGAATCGGTGCACCTGGAAATGTAATGGAGTCACGATTTTACCGACCTACAAGTGCTACCAGTTGTCCCACACAAGAAAACAGCGGCGACAATACATACAAGTTGGATAGAATTTATCGTACGACATTGGAAAGTTATGCCAAGAAATGGGAAGCGCAAAACCAGCAATGGTCTAGGAAACTTTCTTATTGAAATCGTGTTCGCGGTCATGTATTTACGTTGTATTTGAAACGCTGCGTGTACGCACGGATGTGTTTTCAGAAAGCTAATTTGTTTCTCATATAAACATTTTGTGTATTTTATTCCTAAAGGGGGTGAGGCGTTGTGCATGCCTACCGTGCGCCTCGTGTAAAACGGGGCCGAAATCATCTTCTCGGTCGCCAAAAAGGAAAACTGGCTCTGCAACAAAAGCCTCTACTCGCCGAATTTGGCCGACATACATGTCGATAGCAAAGTCGTCTCCAAGCCTTTCAGCACGCGCCACGCAGCCTGAAGTAACTACAGGCAAGCGTAACAAATTGAACTGTCTGACACGTATTTCGGACAAGCAGATGAATGATGTTTCGAGGACCCAAACCGACCAGTTCAGTCCTGCTGGTTCTGTTGCTTCTTTGATTGATATTGAGAAGAATAATTCGCTCAGTCGTGTTGGGCTACTTTCCAATGCAGCCAGGTTACAGTATGCCTCACCGTCAAAAAGTCGAGCCTCCTGTCTATCGACGAGGACATTTTCGCCGACGTCGACAACAAATTCATCTAGCGTCAAAGACATTCGTGAAGAGAACCAACCCTCGCAGCCGACGAAACCCTTGTCTTCCGCAGAGTCAGACTCAAATCCTAATAAAACTTCGGATTCCGCAAACCTCAGTAATGCCGATATTGCCATTAAAATTGAGTCAGTAAATGCACAAGCCGAAAAGCTGCCACCACGTGGACTTCCATCTTCTGATGCATTGGAAACGGGTAACGCTGATCATATCGAAGACAGCCAGAACAGTACTGGCCACTGCGTTGGAACTAAAAATGTAGGTATTACTAATAGTAATGTTGCTAATCAGTGCTTGAAACCTGAGGTATGCAGAAGCAGCACAGGCGAGGATATTTTACTCGGCACAATTCCCGGAACAAGTGACTCTACTAATTTCAATGCAAATTTAACGCTGTCACAAGAGTTTCTTCTTTTAGAAAGTTTTGAACAGCGCTGCAACGAATACCAGTCTAAGAAAGGTGAAGCAGATGGAAAAGATATATCCAAAGAGACTACAATCAGCGAGGGAGTTTGTAAACAGTCCCACTTAATGGAGGAAAAAACTGAACGACGACTGTTTCCTCATTGTTTGGCACCCACGCCCAGCAAAGCACTGCCAGCGCAGTTGAGACGCAGTCGAACAATTGAAGCTGATAATGAAACCATCCAACTAGCGAAGAGGAGTTCGCAGTTTGAGAGAAAAATGCAGCAGCAAGTGAGGTTTTGCATTGCTTGTAAATGCTACCCCTTTTCTTACGATAGTTGCTCATTGGAATATGCAAAATTAGATTTTGGAGGCCAGACTTTTTAGCATTTTTAAGGACTGAAAGTTTGACGGCGACTGAGATAGATTTGGACTAAGTTTATTTGGTTTAAACTATCTGCCAAGTGACTGTCCCAAGAATTGCATGCCTACATAATAATGCTCAAGTCATAAAACATATTATTATTCCAATCTTTACTGATCAGCCACACTTATCAATTTCGTTCGAACTCGCAACGTAAATATATATAAATATATGAGGAAAAACAACCGTAATCCATGGAATAACATTTGCTAGTAAATATAGTTTCTACCAGTATCTACAGTTATTATTCTGGATTCGTTAATATTTTCGGTCAATCAATCCCAGCTGTGCATTTGTTGTAACCAATCCCCTCTTGATTATGTCTGTCTTTTTCTTGCGCAATTTAGACCCCTTCTTTTGCGCAAAATACAACTCACGCTTCAATTGCGAGCACATTTGGAAAGCAAAGACACATCACGTGACGTTACGAAAATGAAGTAGTCTAAATTGCGCAAAACAAAGTCAGAAATTTTTCTTGAAGGAGTTGTGTTTTTGCGCACCTGGATTAATTGAAATTACCTGATCTGCGTTTTGACTAACGCAGATTTTCATTGTTCCAGTAAATTTTTTTCCTTTTTTTTAACGAATCCAGAAGCATGGCTGTAGATAGTGGTAGAAACAACATTTATTATTAAATTTTATTCTACGGGTTACGATTCTTTTTCATTTTAAAATGGTGAATTTAACGATATATATATATATATATATATATATATATATATATATATTATTTATTATGTCCATTTTAATATTACACAGTATATTTATTAGAAGAAAGGGACATATCATTAGAAAGTGATAATGGCCTTTAATTATTTAGTATCAATGAAATGAGGGCCATTATTCACTTTTAATTAATGTTTATAAGAAAATATACTGTAATATATATATATATATATATATATATATATATATATATATATATATATATATATATCATGACAGATCGAGGCTAGCAAAGTGCAGATTTGCGTTGATATTGATTTTAAAATGCATTCTATGTCAGGTAAATTTATGTTTACTAACATCTTAACGTTTCTAACGAGACTATTGGCAATAACTACGTGTTTGCACAATAACTAGCATTTGTAAGTTAGACGTACATACATAAACCTTCATCAAACCAGATTAATTAGTTCAATAAGAAAATGTATTTCAGGTGTGTTATTTTAGGCCTACATGAAAGGTTTGTGAAATGTTGGGCTCTATCGAAATAACAGTATAGCTAAATTACCAAATATTTGCTGTGCGAGACAAGATTTACGCGTCCACTGTACGGATTCTCTCAACGAATATTTCTGAGTCATCTTTCTAGCTCTTTTATAACGCTAAGCTAATGACGACACAATATTAACAGGTATTAAGAAAAGTGTTTAATTTCGTTGAAATGGTTTCATTCATACTTGTTGTCAGATCTCTCAACAAAAACATAATTCTTGTTGATAATTTCTTTCCATTTCGTTGCTCATAGATAGGGTACTATTAATTAATCAATCACTTGTCGCAAATGTCATTTATTCTTTACAAAATGGCGAAATTTTTCTAACAGTTGTTATTTCAATTTATTGCGCAAACTGCCTGTATTAGTTTGCATATTATAGATCATCATTGTTAGAGGGAGTCAAAATGAACCTTAATAAAGACAATCTGTCCAGTAAGCCGGCTTCGGTACCCGAACCGGAGCGCAATTTCTTCCGAGTCTGTGACTCTATCCATAACACCGCCCAATAAGGACGAAAGCCGTATACTGGATAAATTGATATATCATGTTCAGTTTATAATACAATATGCCTATTATCCACATCCTGCAATTCAACTTCGAAACTGTATAGCTTCCCTAAGTGGTGTGGCGTCTATTGTATGATGACAGATCAAGAGTGGCTAGCTAGAACTTCAAGTCTGTGGAGATTGGTATCAGTCTCCACCTGGAGGAAAGGCTAATGCGAAAATATAATTTGGTTTATAACTTCAAATTGATTGTAGTGCACGGCAAGGTTAGCGCCATGGATTGAGTCACACACTGCATAGCAAATGTATCCATGTTCGTATCCCGTCCGCGGCCTATTCTGGAAGGTCCTGGTCTATCTGATGAATTGCCTATGCTATCTGATGAAACGTTGGGCTCATGGTGACTTGAAACAAATATATTTCTCCCCTAGTGGCATGGTGTATGGTTTATACTGATAGAACAGTGGTGGCTAGTTAGAAGTACAGGCTTTAAGAGATTAGAAATAATTTCAACCTGCAGGAAAGAATAGCCTGGAAACATAATTTTGTCTATGATTTCAAATTGTGTGTAGTATGTGACACGGGTGGCGCGTTGTTTAACGTCTCAGACTCCAAAGCAAATGTGACTCAGATTGCGTCCAGTCCGCAGCACACTTTAGGCAGTATATGAAGAGTGTTTAATTTGAAACGCATAGGAGTCAGAACGTAGATTGAACAAATAAAGAAGCAGCTAATCAATAGAATCCATTAACACTTGCTCCCCGAAGCTACTCCAGAAAGGAGTAACACCATATGATTAATCGGCAATCACTCACTATGTAACCTAAACAAGGCGGCAATTGAGCATCAACAACTTCTCCGTTCTTCACAAAGTGGGGGTGGAAAAGTTCTTAATTATGTTTGGTATGCCATACACAACTGTCTTCCAAGCCCACTTCTGCACAGACGTCAGGGAATGTGAAATTAGCGACAAAATGTGCATAAGATTTTAGAACAGGCAGAAAAATGGCGACAACTAGATGCACTGCTAAGCAAGGAAAGACTACTAAACATTTAAGAGTAGATTTTATGTTGCCCTGTTTGCTCGAAATGGTTTATTTGATTAATGCTTAATACGTTTCATTTAATTTATGCAATTAGTGACTTTTCCTCCTCATAAAGTATTAATATTTTATCACGAGTTTGTAATTCGTTCTGGCCACATCTGCTTAAAGGAATACTAAGAACTAAAATTTTATTAGTACCCTTTCCATGTGCAAAATAAAAAAAAATCATGAGATACAAGAACCGCTTCTTTCTTATTTTCTTCTCAGGTATCTAAAATCTATTTATATATTACGTAAAAGACAAAACAAGACAGAAAAAGGTGATCTGAATGATTGTTGCGTTCGCGGGTTGGTGCTTTGCACTATCAGTTTCGCAAGGATCCGATTGATCCCCATTTCCACGTACGCGTCTGTTTCGTCTGGGTGCGGATTCGTCCCTTTCATCCGAAAGCTTCAACTTAGTTCATACTAACCACTGGAAACGAGGAGCAAAGATTTGATCGCATCTCATTTCCAGTGGTTAGTACGAACGATGTTGAAGCCGTCGGAAAAAAAGAGACGAATCCCACCCAGCCAAACTTAAGACGAAATCGATGCGTACTTGGAAATGGGAATCAATCGGGTCTTTGCGAAACTGATAGTGCAAAGCAGCAACCCGCGAAAGCAACTCGCGGTGTGTCAACAAAGGATAGAAAAATGTAAACACGGAGAGAGTTTTAAATAATGGAACAACCGATCATTTGCGTGTGTCGCTTCCAGTTCAAGCTCAATGCCTGAACATGCTTCTTCTGCTTGCATAAATCCGACTGCAATTTGTTTATCAGTAAATTTTTCCTAATATATTTGACTGAATAATGTTTTATTCTAACTGTTTAGAAGACATGTTGAACCTATTCGTTTAATTTAGTTTATTAAACGTGGCTAATCATTACCATACTCTCTACTTTCATTTTTTTTTAAAATACACATTATATTTAGCGCTATTCTGGCGAGTTCAGTGACAAATACTCGGCTGCCTTACTTTCAAATGAAAATTCAGCCTCGCCTTTGACATTAGAAACGGAATTGACAACCTCAACCGAGGCGGCTTGCCTACAAAGGCATCGTGATTTGGGCACAAGTGATGTGTTGACGAGTGTAAATGAGAGCGAGGCAGATCCACGTGTGGGTCCGACAACAACGAGTACGAATTTGAACAATACGGTGTCAGCGGCCTCTTCATCTTGTTTCCTCATCAGCTTGGGTCCTCTAAGTGAAGAGGATCAATATGTGGCCAGTTCGCAGACGTCTTCGCCAGACACTCATAGCGATTCAGAGGATGTTGTTGTAGCAGCGTCGATTCTCGACGTACAGCAACAGAAGAAGCCTGCTGATTGTGTCACTCCTTCGGACACGTTGCCGTCAGTAGATCAGGCGGAGCAGGTAAAGGAGGAAATGGTTTCTGGTAAAATTGCAATGAAAAGAGATGAAGAAGAGGTGGAAGTGAAAGCACACGAATTTGAAGACCGACAGCCATTCGAACATTCACTGGCAGCTAACGAATCAACATCCAAGCAGAAAAAGGCTGTCTTAATTCACAATGACAGGTCGATGAGCGTTTCGTCGTCATTTTGTAGTAGTTGCCTGGTTGATTCAATCTGTTATACCGAAAATAGTAGCAGCATGAACAGTCTAAACAAGAATAAACGTAGAAGAAGAAGAAGGCGAAGGTCGAAAAGTGAGAGCAGTTTTGATCACGATGACGATGCTAGCTCTTGTTCGTGTTCCAGTTGTGAAACAGGCTGTGAGTCTGATAAGGCTATTAGACAGACGAACAGCTTGCGTCTATCTGACGGGCTAGAAGAGGACAGTGTCGGTAATGTTGGAGAGAAAGCGAGACGAGTAGGTGGCCACGCGCCGACAGAATTTGGCCAGTGTGATTCGTTGTCACATGGCTCTGAAACATTGGCCAATTTGCCATCGATACAAATGGATGTTGATCGTCTTTCCGGTCCATATCACACGTCCACTTTGTCCGAGGTCAATTCTGGTTCTCTGTTTCACACAAACGGGATATCAAAAGCTAAGAGGTTGCCTGGCAATGATGACGCTACTGATGAGCAGCAATCATCTTCGTCTGCCTTGAGTCTGGGAATTGTTACCAATATCAGTGCGCCAGACCTCTCTGATGGTGTGCCCAGGCGAAATACGGATTCTTGTCAAGATGTGGAAGCCAGAGATAGAGAAGAAAAAAGTGTGCTCGAGGACAAACAGCACGAGATGTTTAATGAAGTGCGTAGGCAGATTGTAAGCGAATCTTGTCGGCCGTTGCATCTCTCATCGTCGGCTTCATCGGCGTCAGCGTTAAATAACGAAATAGTTGTTGAAGAAAAACGAATCAAAAACTTTAGTCGATTTATGGCCGGTATAGGCAGTGCTGTGGCTAAGCAGTCGTCAAATCAAAGCATTAATAGTACAGAAGAAGTTGATTCACAAAGCGGGTCGCAATTGAAATCGAAAATTCCAACCAAAGCCATCCGAACGAATGGGTTTGCAGAAAAACGTCTTCAATCTGACCGTCTGAAAGTCACCGGCAGAAACGTGAATGCGCGTGGCTGGGGAAATTCAGCAGTCGGCTTACTGCCAGAAATTCAATCACGCGTTGTGAAAGCCATTTGCAGACCTGGTGTGCTTAGCACGAAAGAAGTAAGTCGGTCGTGACCAAGCTAAAGCTACGGCCGAACATTGCTTTGGCCCGTAGTCTCTTGGCACTTTACCAGTAATGTATCTATATTTTTAAGGCCAACTAATGCGAATAGTTTTACTAACTTGAAATTGTTCTTAAAAACGATTTTATATTTTAAATTTAATGTAGAGTATAGAGTTGGAGACATTCTGGCGGTCATTTGAGGCATTTTTCCAAAAGAATACGTACTGCCAATCTTAAATTCCCGAAGGCTATAGTTATATCAATGATGTATGTAAACAAATTATACCAGCACTATAAATGCGGTGAATATATTTTGCTTCGTTGATGAGTGTTAGTCTTCATACAAATAATTTTATGGCAAATAATTTTTATCATGCATATACATATATATATACATATTCTTTATGATGTCCATGCCGTTTTAATTAACACAGTATTCTTATAATTAGGAAAACAACACAAATAACAAAGTGGATAAATGCCATTTATTTCGTGAATACTAAACATCTCTTATACAATCATACATATTTATACATTTTGGGTTGTCAATTGGTTATATTATTGGTGACAAATCTGACTCGTTATTACTGCTGTTTCTGGTTTTGACTAGTAGGTGAGTGTGTATGCATTTGTGTTTGTGTTGTGTATGTGTGTTTGCATGTAAAGGTCATTCTCGCAGTATTGCGAAGTGATGTCTGAGATCTTGTCATGATTGTTTTGATAACTTGAGAGTTAGCCCTTTGTGCAAATTGTTCACTGTTATCTATACAAGTGCTATTTTTCCCATTATAGTTAATCGTTTCTCCCCGCTGCGCAAGGGTGCTATTTTCGCTTGGTAACAACGCTAATGTTGATTGTCGTGTTAAACACTCACACTGTTTGGAGACTTCTGTCATCGTATGCGCCTCTGTTATCTCAACCTCACCTTGTTGCCAATCCGATTGTACGTTTGTTGATTCTAGTCGAGGGCCTGTTGGTTCCTGGCTGGATACTAGTAGATTGTTGTTGAATTTTGTTATCCTTGGCCAGTCGATAAGGATATCATGTTGATGAAACTTTTGAATGTTAAGTTCAGGTGCTTGTTGTTTTATGTAAAGCGCTTCGTAGATAAAAGTAATTTTTCAGATTTTGCTTTATGTAGAATTGTGAAATTGGTCGAATTGACAGGGTGCCCCGTTGCCAATATATGATCCGAAATAGCTGATTTTCCTGACGGTGGCAAGCCTTTGTTAATCAATTTCTGTGGCAAATGTTGCTGGATTCTGCTAATCAATTGCTTCTTCGTACGTCCGATATATGTGCTACCGCACATACATGAGAATTTATAGACTATGAATGATTTGGAGAGAAGTGGCAATTGATCTTTGGCATCCAACCTCATGATTCTCTGTGTACTGAATGTCATATTAACTTTAACACTGGGAAAGTTGTCCTTAGTTATTCTATTCAGCCGCCGTGCAATTATTGAGGCTGGTATGTCGCCTCTAAATGGTAAGTTTAGGAAAACCTGCTTGCCGGTGTCCCCTAGGAAAACCTGCTTGCCGGTGTCCTCTCTAGTACGAATTTGCCGTGGTCTAATGTTGACATCAATGAACCGCTCTGGGTAGTTGTTCATTAGCAAAATATTCCTGAGGTAGCCCAGTTCTTCCTCAATCTTGTGTTCAGAGCAGATCTTCCTGATTCTGTTCGCTAGGTTGTTTACTAAATTTCTTTTGTGGGATTTTGGCACACTACTGTTGTAATGAATGTATTGTCCAGTGAAAGTGGATTTTCTATGTATGGCCAGTGTCAAATCTCCGTTTGCTTCTCGAGTGAGTTTGATGTCAAGGAATGGGAAATTGTCGTCTTTCTCTACTTCGAGAGTGAATTTGATGTCTGGATCGACTCCATTTGCTTGTTTGAGGATTTCGGAGGGGTCTGCTGCTTCTGAGATGAACAACAAGATATCATCTACATACCTTTTGTAGAATGCGCACTGGTCAATTATACCTTTCAGACTGGTTTTTTCCAGGTGATACATGTATACATCTGCCAGGAGGGGTGCGATGCAGCTTCCCATAGCTACACCATTGATCTGGCGGTAGTATATACCTTCGAAGGTAAATTGCACGTTTTTAGTACATGCTAATATGAGGTCTTTGATGTCATTGGTGTCTATAGGGAAGTCAAAAAACTCATTTTTGATGAGATCACACAAGATCTCCGTTGTCTTATCCAGTGGTATGTTTGTAAATAAGGATGAGACGTCAAGCGAGACCATCTTATTCTGTAGGATGTTCTTGCCCTTCAGTTCATTTGCTAATTCGAAAGAGTCCTTGATAGTGTTAGTGTTTATGATGCTCCGTATTGGTTCAAGTAGTTTGCAGAGAAACTTGGCTGGTTTATGTTGAAAGCATTTAGGGGTTCCAATGTAGAACTATATATATGTATATATATATATGTATATATATATATATATATATATACAAACTTATTTATTTTTATTGTGGATTTGACCGCATTTTTCTTGCGCGGGACAATTGATAGCACTCGAAGGTCGGTGAAATCTGGAATGTTGATCATTTTCAGGTGCTCTGATTATTGGCCTCGATTGATGGGTTTTCACTTGTCCCTTCTTTTTTAAGTCTTCCATCAGCTGGTTGTCTGAAAATGATGTTAGGACAAGATTTTCCATTAAACGAACAAAGGATGGGGTCTTGATATAGACACCTGACCCATTAATTACTTGCATATGTCAGTATAAACTAAGAATTGTATAGTGTAGAAAAGGCAATTCATCCAGTAGACCGGTTTCGTTCTTATTGGGAACTCATCATGTACTGGCCAGGATTTGCCGCGGACAGGACTCAAACCTGGACACGTCTGCTTCGGAATCTGGTGCTCTAATCACTGAGCCATCCTGCCGCACACTACACTGCACACAATTTTCAGTTATATACTAACTAATGTAACATTGGTTAGTCTATTTTTCCTTTAGGTGGAGCCCATATGGCATCCATTTAGACCCAAAGTTCCAACTAACCATCCCCAATCTGTCATTACTGAACAGACACGACACTACATGGGTAAGTGGTATTGAAATGAACATTTATATAATTAAACGAACATTGGTTGTGCGGGTGGTGATAACAATTATTTCAATCAAGGTTGCGGTTTTGATATAAACACCCGACCAATTAATTACTTACGTATGTCAGTATAAACTAAGAATTGTATAGTGTAGAAAAGGCAATTCATCCAGTAGACCGGTTTGGCCCATATTGGGAACTCATTATGTACTGGCCAGAATTTGCCGCGGACAGGACTCGAACCTAGGCACGTCTGCTTCGGAATCTGGTGCTCTAACCACTGAGCCATCCTGCCGCACGCTACACTGCACACAATTTTCAGTTATATACTAACTAATGTAACCTGGTTAGTCTATTTTTCCTTTAGGTGGAGCTCATATGGCATCCATTTAGACCCAAAGTTCCCCGTAGCCATAGAAATTCCGGCTTGACGACCGGCGGGCTCAAGCTAGTCGACCCGGGATTGGTAACATGAACCTTGCCGGGCCTTAAAGGGACAGCCATCATCCCGTTTCATGTGAAGCCTCGAGTTTGGTCTAACTGCACTGTAACTTTTGTTAAATGTGTAGTGACGGAATGAGAGCAAGCGTTCCAGACATGAAGGGCAAGTTTCGGTTGCTGAAGGAAACTCTGGCCACTGGCATCTGGGCAGATAGTGCTCATCAGCTTTGGTTGGCAGACTATCGAGAAGGAAAACTCAGAATAAAAACCATCACTAGGAATAGGCGACCTAGTGTTCTTTAACAGTCCACATATAACCATGACAAGTACAACTTACAATAATTAAATACTGCATCAGTCGTCGCGCAGTATAAAAGGGTCGCCTTATCTGCTGAGCCGTGCAGGGTGGATAAGCGAAAACAGGCTACTGCAGGCAACTCCAACTCTATATTCGATTCTGCGTCCTTTCCTTCCCCTTCCTCTTTTCAATCTTACAATAACTCTCTTTTAGATACTATAAATATGGTTGGTTTAGATCATAACACTGAGCCCAATACTAGGTTGCCAAATATCGAAAATGGTTCTTGTAGACGATCATTCATTAAACCTAAGTTAGGCTTTAACGTAGGCGCATTTAATGTGCGAACATTAAAACAACTTGGACAGCAAGAATCTCTTGCTCGTACGTTGTATAAATTAGAAATCGACATATGTTGCGTATCTGAAACCAGAATACAGGATCCTACGTGTATTACAGAACTAAATGCACCATCCCTATCTATGCGTTATTGGCTTCGAACATCTGGTTCCGCAGAGTCCTCTCAAGCCGGTAAATGGGGCGTTGGTATTGCCCTTAGTGCGCGAGCTGAAGCTTGCTTAATTGAATGGATCCCTTTAAATAGTCGATTGTGTGCGGCACGTTTAAATACATCTACTAAAATCAAAGCAAAGAACCGTTATCATCGTTGCCTCTTCGTTGTATCTGCATATGCTCCTATCGATTGCAGCACAGAAGAAAGCAAGGACGCTTTTTACTTCGAATTAAGCTCCTTACTAAGTAAAGCACGAAGTTCGGATATAGTCCTGGTTATGGGTGACAGGAATGCTCAAGTTGGTCGCTTAAGTAACACAGAATTTCATTTAGATGGAAAAGACACTCTAAGCTCGACTCGCAATGATAATGGTGAACGGCTTTTGGATAGCTGCGCTGAACATAGACTATATTTAAGTAGTACAAATTTCAGACGTAGTGTTAAACGTTGTGCTACATGGCATCCTCCAGCACCCGGACAACGGTGGACTCAAATAGATCATGTAGCAATTAGTTATAGATGGCGTGGTTGCATCCAGAATTGTCGCTCTTGTTGGAACACTTATGTCGACTCGGACCATGCACTTATCCGTTGTAGATTTGCTCTAAAATTTTCCGGGCAAATAATTAGGAATAAACCCCAAATTGATGTAGGCAAACTCGAACAACCGTCCATCCGACAAAACTATGAAAATATTCTTAAGGCTACTCTAACTGGTCTGAATAGCGAAAATCCGAATATACTTTGGTCCAAGATAAGTTCCACTATGCACAATGAAGGTACTACTGTATGTGGCATAGCAGGCCCCCGTAGAAATAATCACTGGCTCTCTGTAAAATCTACGGAGATACTCGAAATAAGGCGCCAAATTCCACCTGGCTCGACTCATAATAATACCCGTCGCAATATAAGACGCCAACTTAAGCGCAGTCTAAAAGGCGATCTCAAAACATTTTGGAGCAGAAAGGCTGAAGAAATGGAAGTAGCTTTCGCGTCAGGTAACAGTCGCTGTTTGTTCCAACTTATACGCACAACAGGTCCGAGAAGGTTAAAAGTTAGCGAAACTATAAATGATAGTAACAACGAATTAATAACCGATAAAATAAGTCATCTTGACGGGTGGGCTGAACACTTTAGAGATCAATTTTCTTGGCCACCCGCGTCAGTTCCGCTTCCCGAAAGCATGTCTGCATCAACAGTGTGGAATGTTAGTCCCGAAGAACAATCCGAATTAGAGGTACACGATGCAATCCTATCTCTTAAGCGCCGCAAAGCCGCCGGCCCCGATGATCTGCTTCCGGGATTGTTTAAGGATGGTGGTGATATAATTTCAGGAGCGTTGACCAAACTTTTTCATACTATATGGAATGAGGAAACCGTACCACTTGACTGGAATGAGTCGACCATCATTCCCATCTTCAAAAAAGGCAATCGTAATTCGCGCGATAACCATCGTGGTATAAGTTTGACTCCGGTCGTATCAAGGTTATTTGCTTCGATTATCCTACGTCGTCTTAGCGCTTCACGTGAATCACAAACAAAAGAAGAACAGGCCGGATTCCGCGCAGGACGAGGTTGTATAGATAATATTTTTACGTTAAGGCAAGTTCTCGAACAATAGTCGTCTTTCTAGACTTCAAGGGTGCATTTGATTCTGTGGATCGCAATGTTTTATTCCATATCTTGTCGAAAAGCGGTGTGCCCACTAAATTTGTTAATATTATACGAGCTCTCTACACAAATACTTCTGGTCGCGTTAAGGTTTACAACGAATTAACGCATAACTTTACAACCAGCAATGGTGTTCGTCAAGGTTGTCCACTTTCCCCATTTTTGTTTAATTTTGTAATCGATGCTATTATGAACAACACTCTCTCACACATTCAGGACGCTGGAGTTAAAGTTCGTCCGGGAGATAAACTAGTCGATCATGACTATGCGGACGATATCGTACTATTATTCGACAATCAGCATGCTGCCCAGACCACCTTAAATAGATTAGCAAACGTTGTTCCGTCTTTCGGTATGAAATTCGCACCCTCTAAATGTAAGATACTGTTACAGGATCACCCACCACTCACTTCAACGTTGCGACTGCAGAATGAAGATCTTGACATAGTCGACAGGTTTACATATCTTGGGAGCTCTATCAATAACGTAGGCAATATGTCCGACGAACCTTCGTCATTTATGGAGAAACGCGAATATTTCACTTTGCCTTAAAGGTCGTGTTTACAATGCATCTGTACGCGCAGTCTTACTATACGCTAGTGAAACTTGGCCTCTTAGAGTTGATGATCTTAGACGCTTACAGGCATTCGATCATCGTTGTTTGAGAAGTATAGTACATGTGGGTTACCAACAACGAATAACTAACGTTGACATCCGTAGACGTATTTTTGGATCTGACAATAAGTGCTTGTCTTTAGAAAAGCAAATAAGGCTCCATCAACTTCGTTGGCTCGGTCACATTTTGCGTATGCCCTCATTCCGATTGCCCAATAGAGCTCTGTTCTCTCATCCAGCACCAAATTGGCGTAAGAAACAAGGTGGGCAGATTTTGACATGGCAGAAACAATTAAAGTCACTTACATCCAAATTGGGTAGTATAGGATCCACTTGTCTGCCAGGATGGGATTCTCCTGCGCACCATAGTTATTGGTTGCAAACCCTTAGCGATATGGCAGCGAATCGAGCTCAGTGGCGATCTTGTTGCAGATGTATAGTAGAATCATCTTCGTAACTTTCTTTTCTTAGTAGGGCAAAGTTAGCTGAGAGGTTAAAAAGTAGGTTCGGCAGACGAAATGTTATCTTTCCAACAATGTTTTTAAATTTTACCTTATGCACTGTCATTTCAGGTGCATTTTAGGATTTCCGATTGTCTTGCTAGACACGAGCCGAGATTATGTAGTGTACTTTAAGGATGGAGCAATAGCGAAGGCAACAATAAAAGATTTCTACACGTTCCATAAAATACCGAAAAGTGCATAGATCTAGACCAGTTGTACAAGACATACAAAACTAGTCTGTAGAAGGACTGACTGTTTCACTTAATAATAAATGTTTTATTGGGTTGGCTTAGCATACGCTTGAAGTGATAAAGCGAAATTCGTAAGATTGCAAAATTGCTCATTATAGACTTGCCTTGTAGCTTACTTAAGATAGGATTTTCGTAGGGGCCTGTCGCTTCTCTCGTTTCTGTTTCTCTTTCAGGTGGGTACTACCAACTCGTTTAGGTCAATATATTCTTTTTGTCACGGGCCTTTCTTACTTTATGGGTTTGCTTTTTAATTTAATGCTTAAGAATAAATTGTTTAAACGACCTTATTTTACTGTCCGTAAGTATGATTTAACGTGCTATTTGTAAATACATAAAAATAAAATTTATCGTTATTTTTTAGAGATTGCCTCTAAAGCCGAATAAGCAATCCAATCCCTATAAAATAATGATAAATTTTATTTTTACGTATTTACAAATAGCACGTTAAATCATACCCATCAACAGCAATATAAGGTCGTTAAAAATTATTCTTAACGACTGTGAATACATTAAAAAGCGAACCCAAAAAGGAAGAAAGACCCGTGATAAAAAGAAAATATATGGACCTACACGAGTTGGCAGAACCCATCTGAAAGTAAACCAGCAACGAAAGAAGCGACATGCCCCAACACAAATCCCACCCTATGCAAACTACAAGGCAAGACTATAATCAGCAATATCACAATATTACGGATTTCGTTTTATCTCTTCAAGCATATTATAAACTAACCCGTGATACACTATGCTGCAGAGATATCAGTAGCTCACACCTGGGAGTGACCGTATTATGTTAGCATACTCATGTCGTCCAGACGAGAATAAATCATCTAAACTGCACAGTCAAAGTGTTTATTTAAACAAAGATTGTTTAACACCGCATTTCCAGTGGTTAGTATGAACAAGGTGGAAGCCTTCGGAAGAAGGGGACGAATACGCGCCCAGCCTGATCGAAGACAGAAAACAGATGCGTACTGCGAAATGGTGATCATTCGGATCTTTGTGAAACTGACAGCGCATAGCAACAACCCGCGAACGCAACTCGCGGAAAATCATGAGTGTTCATTTGTTCAGACAATGCTCTTAATAAGTTTAACTCAACACATATGCTCTATTTCAAATGAATTACTTATAGGTGTTTGCGCGTATAAAGCGTGTCCAATTTGTAAAACAAAATATAAATGCTTATTATTTTGTATTTACTTCTCGTAGACTGCTTCCATCATAGTGCTGACTGCTTCATCGCAATTCATGCACTTCTGCGAGGAATTTCTGCTGCATTTTATCAATAATTGATTGCGCGGGTGGTGATAACAGTGCTCTAAATCAAGTTTGCGAGCTTGAAGTAAACACCACCACCATTGTATTTAACCAGTCATCGAACAACATAACGAAACTACCGCCAGCCGCAACGCACTGACGCGTTTCGACCTTCTGCACTCACTTCAGCCCTAGATAGGACAATTGGAGCGTTCTCGGCCTCAACACTGGCTATTGATACAGCTTTCATGAGTTAGTAGGATAACCAAGGCCACAATAGAGTTATAAGTTGTTGTTACATTTGCGTATGAAGTTTAACATACGAGTATAATTTTTGTATTGTTTAATTAAGCCATGAATAAATAGAGCACAACGATAGCATTGGAGGATAATTGTGCTGTAAAATGTTTAAATTCTGTGCTATATTTAAGCTTTTAACTATATGTACATAATTGTATATTCTTTAATTATTATTGATTTTTGATTAGCATTGAAAAGTAATTGACTAGTATTATCTTGAAAACTATTGAGCTAATGCTTATCTTTGTTCCACAATTTAGCCCACTCACGCCATACACGTTATAAACAGTTTGATTGTTTTCCTATTTGAGCTTTTGAATATATTTGTATATGTTATTAGCTGCTATTGATTTAATTCGTGGATTAAATAACGCATATAATAAAAATTGCGTAGAGAGAGATAGAGTTGCGTCCCACAACATACTATGTTTTCCGAGCACTATTCTTGTTATTTAACAGTTAATTATTGAATTTCGGTCACATTACAATAGGACGTCAAATAGAACACTGCAGACCGTTGAGGCAAACACACAATGGTCGCCTGGAAAGACAGCTATAACATCAGGGTATTAGTTTTGTATAAACTGATGGGGTACTTATGCGCAGCATATCTGTTTGAAGAAGATATTAACGTTTATTTCTCGTGTAGTGCTTTTGTTCGTGCAAATCGAATGACAATCGAACACAACACATAGCCTAGTCAAAGTATACTGCAAGGAAAGGCAATATCGGCAAATATAGGCACTTCACTGCTACCAATAATTTATGATAACACAGATAGATCTGATTTTCCGAGACTTTTACAGAAATAATCATTTCTTCAGCTGTCCTAAGCAGATTATGCAAATAAACTCTGGAATATGGTCTGTCTCAAAAAACTGAGTCTACGGACATCAAGCCAAGTAAATGTTAGAACCATTTTTATGCCTCGGAGACATGTGTATGCATTTATGTATGTCAATCTACAACAAAAAATGTTCACACATAAGTGAACATGTAAACTAAATTTAACGAATGGTAATTAACTTCAAATGTTTTGGATAACTTAAAATAAGAAATGTTCTCAATATTTTAATCAAAGTGCCCTGTATACAATACATCTACAAAAGCGCTTTTCATACATTGAAAAGACAAGGTAGAAAAAGAAAAAGACACAATTTGAAATATAAGGGTCTACCCTGCACAACTCAACAGACAAGGCGAACCATATTATACAGCGCGGTGGCCATTGCAGTATGCAATATTTGGTATTTGTATTACTAATGGTTACAAATGGGTAAAAAACACTCGGTCAGTCATTCCAAAAATGCACGTTTGCATCTGGCGTATTTATTTTATGTTTTTAAATATGCATTTGATAAGAAGTTTTACCGCGTAAGAGGCATGCCAAGGCTAAAATGTGACTCTCCATTAATGATTTTGACGCAAAGCGAACAATAACCTGAAATAAAGCGAAAGTCCTAGAATAGAAAGTTGCCTCGATGTTGGTTAAATTGGTCGGCCGTTTTCCTTATATCGAAGGCATAGCGTAAACCAGATGCGACGCGCAATACAAGACATTGAAAGGAGCGCTTCGAAAAGTGCGTGAAATGATCCAGATTGGCGTTTATAGCTTGACAGATACAACAGCAATTAGGTTCAGACCAGGAATACTCTGGCATCACTAAGTATTTCCGGTAGGCGATTCGGAAAGCTGGCAAACAAATGACGCAGAATAATGTTAAGAATGGAGTTAAATTTTATTATACAGACCATCCTCAATGCATTCTTCTCAATAACATTGCTCCGTATGATTAACTGAAATCAATAAACTAAATGAACAAGATAAGAACAATGACAACATATCCTAGTGGAGTGTCATAACTGACCATAAAATAATAAGATTATAGTATGCCAAAAACACAGGCTAAAGAGTCGGTGAAACTGTCAGAATTGAGCGAAGTTATTTTGCAGGTGTGTAATAGTTAAACAAATCTGTACATGTTAGTCCAAAAATACCACGCTTTACACAATAGAAAATAGACACATGATTCATGCTGAAATCGATTTACACTTGTTGTGCGGAACGAAACAAACAGATGACACGGTGGTGCGTTGTAGCAATCGTATTACATGCTATGTGGATATGCACCCCACTGGCAACGTTTCAACGCGATGCGAGCGAGTCTTCCTTCAATTTAATGTAGCAATTCCGAGAAAATCACTTTAAACATCGCCTATTTTTAGCCAACGACATCGGCCACTTAGTAATCCAAAGCAATTAATGACAAATTCTAAGTTTTCGTCTCACACCAGCCGTTTAATTTAGATTCTGATAGAGCTTAACGAACAGTGCTTCCGAAATGTGACAACTTTTAATAACTAGATTGGATTATTCAAAAACGAAATTTAAACCGCGTACCTCCACGAACATCATTGGACATCTAAAAATGATTGCCTAGGTTGAAATTATGCGGCATTCATAAAAACGTTTTACATAGTTATAGCTTGTTATTCAAACTCACAAAGTAACCAAACAAAAAAGCCATTTACAATGATACAGTATTGGTTCGTACAAGAAATCAATTCTGTGAACATGCTAAACCCATTGGATTATTGAGATTCGTGAGTCAATAAATTTAGCAAGAGCTTCCGAGAACTACTCAAATAAAAATGCTCTAGCCATTGGCTAGATACAAATGATTATAAAGTAGCACACGCACAACTTTACATAACATTACCCACACCAAATTTTAAGTTACCTGGAATGGGCAGAGTGACCTGAAAACGACTGAATCTTTCGTTATCTTCAATCGGGATTACTGTCTCATCCGGAAATCCCCGTTGTGACAGAATGCCCTGAATGCGAACTTCAGCTCTCTGCTTATCGAAGCGCAACTGAATTAAGAACACGAGAAAATATTTCACAGTTTATTTCGAAGGATAATCAATTCGAAATATTTTTTTTAAATAAAGACAAACAAGCAAGTGCGTACATAAATGTAGACGTAAACATATCGCTGAAAGATCTCCAAAAGCAACCAGAACTATATAACACAATACGTCATGTATCTACATAAAACCATACGAGAATCAAAAGGAATATCAGTAGTTTCCTTCCATCTAGCCTTCTATAATGTTTGTGCATATCGGAAAGCTCCATGAATAAAATCTCCATCGAAACAGACAAAAGCTTCCTTTTTATGTTTCAGTGGATAGTGCTGATACAATATTGATAACATAATGATTCGCAATAAGTTAGGTGACCCGATATGCATAGGATCTATCAGACGTCAAGTCTCTGATTTCAATTGTTACCAATCATGCACCAATTCCTAGGTATCCAAGTGAAGCATACTGTCAATCCTCTTTTATGCTGCGGAGACGTTGAAAATTACCCAATTTAGTTTTGAGCTCAAAGAAAGCCATGTAAATCTCTACATTTGCTTACGTCATTGTTTGGTGAGGATCAGACTACTATACAGTGTATTATCACCGACAAACTTAGTTTTGTACCGTCTATTTCGTTGGTTGGTGCACGGTTTCAGAAGAAAAATTTCGCATTCTTCTCGTCAGGCACCAGTGCAATACTGGTGATGTTTGGAACCGCAGGAGTAATAGGCAAAAAATCTCTTGGTCGGATACTGTTAGTCACTAAATCAGTGTCTTGATGACGCAACGCCTTACGCTTCCAAGAAAGTCACTTGAAAAGACGAAAATTTGTGGGGTTTGGCAGTAAACAGAGTTTAGTTGAGAGGCTTGGTTAATTCTGCCTTATTGACATCTGCAAATTTTTAATCCATCATGTGAAAGATCGATTTCTTCATTTATGTACATAGAATATAATCAGAAACACAATAGGTTTATGCAGATTATCATGTCTTAATAAGCATTTTAACATTTATTTTCGACATCCTCAATTATTGCTATGACTACTATCTCGTACCAGTGGCAAGCAATTCGTCGTTTGCAGTAGTTCAAGGCAAAAAACAAAAAGGATTCGCGAGTGTTGTTACTTGCTCAATCACACTAAGCATTCTGGCAGTATAATTGTCAATATAGACTATGAAAATGATGCCAGGACATCGAGACCTACTTCGTTTGTAAGATTAAACTCGTAACAATAAGATACACCGAAACAACACCAAAGGTAACTTATTTGGCCACATTAGCTAACTTTATGAAAAACCGTGTCACCAGCCAAAATTGTTTTTTTTAATTAGACAACAGATAATGCTCAAGAATGAAGTGTTTACAGAAAATTTGCTTTACGTATCGTTAGTAAATACAGGTAAAGACATTAAAATGCATGCATTGACAGAACTCACTTCAGTAGAACTCGGAGGAATGGAGATTGGAGCACCAGACTGAACATTATTTAAAACATCTTGAGGCGGAATACTGATTATACCGGACTCTTGTGGTGGAATAAGACCGTAATGTGCCATTTTTTGCCAATCAGCTCCCCAATTCCCGCATTCATTAGCAGGATACGGCTGAGCATCACACGCGACCTGATCACACAAGATTTTATACTCACATGCTGCCCTAAATGTGCTCTTTGTACTTGATATGTCCTATAATAACAATGAAAGATAAAAACAATGATCAATAAATATGTAAAGGACAGCTGGTAAAACATTTACATAATATAAATCGTAGAAAAATGAACGAATATCTAAACAAATGTTGATTATTTTAACTTGCATTACCACGAAGCAAATGGAAATTGCAATCCAATTAGAGCCCATACAATACTTAGATAGCAACAACAGTGCTATTTAGATATCCGATAAGAGCAAAACGTCGTAACATACAGATAATCTACGAGTATGAAAACAGAAAATCAAAATCCTCCATACCGGGTAGGCAATACAATTAAATAATCAATAATTGCGCGGGTGATGTTAACAATTCTTTAAATCATGTAAGCGAGCTTGAAATAAATACCAAGCCAATTATATTTAACCAATCGTCGAACAACATAGCAAAACTGCCGCCAGTCGTACGGACTGACGCGTTTCTATCTTCCTTGATCATCATCAGAGTACGATGGCGAAATGATAGAATCAAACCGCAATACATATATATGGAAAGCAAAATTAATTATCTATTTATATATGTGGCGAAAGCCGCAAAAATATATTGTTTTTGACTGAATAGAAATTGTGCAGCCGATATTTCCATTTAAGCACAATTTATGCGTGTCTACTAAAGGTGAGATCCGCATATCTAAATATGTTTTCCACATATATATATATATATATATATATGCATTTCGTTTTTGTCCTCGCCAGTCAGTTTTCCGTCGTACTCTGATGATGATCATGGAAGGTCGAAACGCGTCAGTGTGTGTGACTGGCGGTAGTTTTGCTAAGTTGTTCGACGACTGGTTAACAACAAGAGATTGGTGTTTACTTCAAGCTCGCAAACTTGATTTAAAGAATTACTACCACCGCACTCGCAATCAATTAATGTTTATTTGCATTGTCTATATACATATATATATATGGGTGGCAAAAGCTGCAAAAAGTTTATGATCGTGTCTGCATAAAAATTCTGCCTCCGAAATTTGCATTCAAGTACAATTTATGCGCGACTACTAGAGGTGATAACCGCATGCCCATGCGATTTTATTTAAGTATACATGCTACTAGATCTATCATTTTCAGTAAAAAACAATATATATATATATATATATATATATATATATATATATATGATGTCCATTCCTTTCTAATTTACCACAGTATTCTTATAATTAGGAAAACACAAATAACAAAGTGGATATTTATTATTCATTTTTGCATGAATATTTTTAACCATATTTTAAAAAATGTACATATATATTGAAAAATGTTTTATACTTTCAGAATTTATACGGTATTCATTATGCTGTCCATTTTTTCACAAACAAATTACAAATATATATATATATATATATATATATATATATATATATATATATACTGATTTGAAATCTAATGGCAGAATTCTGATTACACAAAACTAAACATTGAATCAGGTAGCAAAGACAATTCATCCAGTAGACCGATTTCTTCTTTTTTGGAAACATCAAGTACTGTCCATAAATCTGAGACTTTAAACATAGCAGCACCCATGCCGCATTCTACAAGCAACAAGTTATATACCTATGTACTAGACAGTAATTAAATAGTTTCCAACAAGGACGAAACCGGTCAATTGGATGAATTTTCTTTGCTACCTGTTGCAATATTTAATTTATACTAACAAAATATGCACAGAAATATACGCATCTTTTATAATTATCTATCTATCCATATATATATATATATATATATATATATATATATATATATATATATATATGCTAGTGGTAACAAATCTGACTCGCTTTTACTTCTGTTTCTTGTTTTGGCTGGTTGGTAAGTGTGTATGCGTTTGCGTTTGTGTGTGTGTGTTTGCATGTAAAGGTCATTTTCGCTATATTGCAAAGTAATGTCTGAGATCTGGTCATTATTGTATTGATGGCGTACAGCGAGAATGACCTTTACATGCAAACACGAACACACACAAACACAAACCCAAACAAGTATGCATTAGGTGTTGCGAACCTAGTAACAAATTAGTTCAGATTTGACCAGAAGAATAAACCAAAGGCAGCATGAACAGAAAGTATAATCTCATGCACATTCGTTTCGTGCTTACTGGCGACTCATCAGTAGGAGCCGGTATTACGCCCTTTAACGACTATATATTTGGGTGAAGAATGTGGGACAATAGGACGGTACTTACCAACCAGCCAAAACAATAAACAGAAGTAAAAGCGAGTCATATTTGTTACCACAAGCATAACCCAATTGAAAACCTAGAATGTGTATAAATGATTGATTGTATAGCGATGATTTATATATATAATGTCCAGGTCTATTAATATTACACAGTATATTTCTAACTAGGAAGAAAGAATACATTAGTAACAAAGTGGATAAAGGCCATTTATTTCGTGAATACTAATCATCGCTATACAATCATACATATATATACATTTTGGGTTTTCATTTGATTATGCTAGTGGTAACAAATCTGACTCGCTTTACTTCTGTTTCTTGTTTTGGCTGGTTGGTAAGTGTGTATGCGTTTGTGTTTGTGTGTGTGCGTGTGCGTGTTTGCATGTAACCACTAGCATAATCAATTGAAAACCCAGAATTTATATAGATGAATGATTGTACAGTGATGATTAGTATTCACGAAATAAATGGCCTTTATCCACTTTGTTATTAATTAGAAATATACTGTGTAATATTAAAAGGCATGGACATTATAAATATACATATGAATATCAGACAGAAATAAATTATAAATAAATATAATAATGTTTTTTCTTCCTAATTAGAAATATACTGTGTAATATTCGAAGGCAATGGACATTATATATATATATATATATATATATATATATATATATATATATATATATGTACGTATATATACGTGTGTGTACAATTCATGTTATATATCTATATCAAGATATAAGTAACTATGTAAGTTCCCCCGTGCACACGATTCACTACAATTATCGTATACCAGTCAAAATACACCTTTCTAACTCTATCTAAATTGTTCCGTTTACTATCTCAAATTCATAGTTGCGGTTTCTAAGTTGGCTTTATTGTAAACTCGGATTCCTCCAATCAACAGTTCCTGTTATTTGAGGTTTCTTTAAATGTGGAGCCTGATGATTTTTCTTGACGCTCATTCCTGATTTTATTTCATTTGATTCTATAATCAACCTGGTTAATCTATTTCGGTTACATAGTGCAATCCGTTTACAGCCATCCCAGTTTATCTGATGACTTGTCTACATTGAGTGCTTGGATATATTTGATCTATAACTATGTCCATATTTGCATACTGTTTTATATTCCTTATTACGTACCTATATACCTGAGTTTGCAATCTTTACAAGGTATCTCATAAACTACTCATCTGTTGAGGAGTTCTATATTTTCTTTCTGATTCTGTAGTTTATTGCCTATAGTAACTGATTGTATTAATACTGTTCTGATGTTGTATTTCGTTGCTAATGTCCCAATTTTTCTACTTAATCTGGCACCTGATAGAACCAGAGTTCTGTGCCAATCGTCATTTGTTTTTCTAAATCTCTTACCTGTTTTTCCTGTTTTATTTTTTCATTAAATCTCCATAGCGTCTCGTTTATGATTTTATCAATTAGTTTTGTCTGATGACCTCTTATCATGATTATTTATTTCAATTTTATCAGTTCCTTGTCCCAATATTTTAAATCCACTATTTTAAGACTTCTTAATAGCATGGATTTTAGAATGCCCATTTTCATTCCAAACGGGTGATTAGAGCAATAATTCTGGAGGATAATCTATAAATATCGTTTTCTAATATCTGACCCATTCGTTTTAAGTTTACATCCTTTTAAATTGTTAGACGTAGACATAAGTATAAACTAGAAAACTTGGGAATTTATAGGCCTCCGAAATATATTCCAAATGATTCTGCTGTGTCTGAATGGGTAATTAATCTATCATCTATGGATCTCAAGGATAATTAAAAGAGAATACATAACCTGAAACCGAACACGGCCGTTACTACAGATTTCATACCTAAGACAGTTAAGGTTGCCCTATTCCTTCCAGAAAAAGATAAAACTAAATTTGAATTTTATGTTGCAAAATTGGTGTTAGAACATAGAGAGGATAAATGTAAGCAGAACTATGAATTGGTATTATTGAGATCGATGTTTTTATCTAATAAGGTAATATGCCTTAAAGCAGATAAAGGTGTAGCAAATGTATTAATGAATCAGAGGGATTATAATGATAAAATGTAAGTGTAATTGAATAATGAAGAAGTTTATCATAAAATAAATAAGGACCCAACGGGCAAGTTACCAAGTGAGGTTAAAATTTTAATAAATCAAATGATTGGGTCTTGGGAATTAGATTCAGTGACTGGAAACTCATTAATACAAAGGGACTCACTCCCTCCCAGAATGTATGGTGTAGTAAGTAATTAAAACAAGATAATCCACTTCGGTTAATTGTGAATATTCAGTATTCTCCAAGTCCAAATTTCTATGCCATTGAATAAGAAAATACCCCGAATTTCTATATTATACATTAAAGGCAACTTATCACTTTAATGACTTTATTGATAAATACAAATTATTAGAGAATGATAAACTGGCAAGCCTGGATGAGGTATCTATGTATACTTCCATTCCGATGCAAGTTGCATGAGAGTGTGCTCAGCGCTGTTTAACGGAATACCTTGAACCATTAAAAAGGTAATATACTGATGTTAAGCAGTATTATGAAAATCATTAAAATATGTATATCCTCTACATACTTTATATTTAGAAATGAATACTACCTACAAGTTAAAGGTGTTCCAATTGGTCAAAAATTATCGGAACCAGTTGCTAATATTTACATTCAATATTTAAAAAAAAAATCTTTTTCAGATCTCCACTCAAACCAAACTTCTATTTAAGATTCTTAGATGACATTTTCTTAATTTAGTATCATGAGGATAAAAGGTTGGATAATTTTCTGTATTTAGCAAATCAACTAGGGGAGTTAAAATTTACTTTGTAAAAAGTGAGAAAAGAAGATTCCAGATTAAGTAGAAAAATTACGACATTAGCAACGGAATAATACATAAAAATAGCATTAATATAATCAGTTATTAAATGCTATCGAATCAGAAAGAAAAAATAGAACAACTCATTACACAAGGATTTTATGAGATACCTTGTAAAGCTTGCAAACTGAGGAATATAAGTGAAATCATGCGTCCAATAAAGGCACGTAGAGGGTAACATAAAACTGCATGAAAATATAGACATGGTCATAGATCATATCTAGTCAGGCACTCAATGAAGACAGGTCATCAGATAAACTGGGATGGCTGTAAACGGATTGCACTATGTAACCGAAATAGATTAACCAGGTTGATTAGTGAATTGGTATAAAATCAGGAATGTACGTCATGAATGTGATATCTGTAGAAAAATCATTAGGCCCCATATTTAATGACGCTTTTTCGAATAGAAGGAAACGTAGATTGGAGTAATCAGAGTTAATAATAAATCCAACTAAGAGACCGTGACTATAAATTTGAGATAGAAAACGGAACAAATTAGATGAAGTGAGAAATAGGTAATTTGTCTATAATTATAGTAAATTGTGTTCTGTCGGGGTACTTATATGTTGACTTACATACATATATATATATATATATATATATATATATATATATATATATATATATATATATTCTTATAATTAGGAAAACACAAATAACAAAGTGGATAAAGGCCATTTATTTCGTGAATACTAATCATCTCTTATACAATCATACATATTTATACATTTTGGGTTTTCAATTGATTATGCTAGTGGTAACAAATCTGACTCGTTATTACTGCTGTTTCTTGTTTTGGCTAGTTGGTGAGTGTGTATGCGTTTGTGTTTGTGTATGCGTGTTTGCATGTAAAGGTCATTCTCGCAGTATTGCAAAGTGATGTCTGAGATCTTGTCATTATTGTTTTGATAGCTTGAGAATTAACCATTTGTGCGCATTGTTCACTGTTACATATACAAGTGCTATTTTTCCCAGTATAGTTGATCGTTTCACCTCGTTGCGCAAAGTTGTCGTTTTCACGTGGTAACAACGCCAGTGTTGATTGCAGTGTTAAACGCTCACATTGTTTGGAGACTTCTGTCATCGTATGCGCCTCTGTTATTTCCACTTCAGTTTGTTGCCAATCCGATTGTACGTTTGTTGATTCTAGTCGAGGGCCTGTTTGTTCTTGGCTGGATACTAGTAGATTGTTGTTGAATTTTGTTATTCTTGGCCAGTCGATAAGGATATCATGTTGATGAAACTTTTGAATATTAAGGTCAGGTGCTTGTTGTTTTATGTAAAGTGCTTCGTAGATAAATAATAATTTTTCTGATTTTGCTTTATGTAGAATTGTGAAATTGGTCGAATTGACAGGGTGCCCCGTTGCCAATATATGATCGGAAATAGCTGATTTTCCTGACGGTGGCAAGCCTTTGTTAATCAATTTCTGTGGCAAATGTTGCTGGATTCTGCTTATCAATTGCTTCTTCGTACGTCCGATATATGTGCTACCGCACATACATGAGAATTTGTAGACTATGAATGATTTGGAGAGAATTGGCAATTGATCTTTGGCATCCAACCTCATGATTCTCTGTGTACTAAATGTCATATTAACTTTAACACTGGGAAAGTTGTCCTTAGTTATTCTATTCAGCCGCCGTGCAATTATTGAGGCTGGTACGTCGCCTCTAAATGGTAAGTTTAGGAAAACCTGCTTGCCGGTATCCTCTCTAGTACGAATCTGCCGTGGTCTGATGTTGACATCAATGAAACGCTCTGGGTAGTTGTTCATTAGCAAAATTTTCCTGAGGTAGCCCAGTTCTTCCTCAATCTTGTATTCAAGCTATCAAAACAATAATGACAAGATCTCAGACATCACTTAGCAATACTGCGAGAATGACCTTTACAGGCAAACACGCATACACACAAACACAAACGCATACACACTCACCAACTAGTCAAAACAAGAAACAGCAGTAAAAACGAGTCAGATTTGTTACCACTAGCATAATCAATTGAAAACCCAAAATGTATAAATATGTATGATTGTATAAGAGATGATTAGTATTCACGAAATAAATGGCCTTTATCCACTTTGTGTTTTCCTAATTATAAGAATATATATATATTTGTAATTTGTTTGTGAAAAAATGGACAGCATAATGAATACCGTATAAATTCTGCAAGTATAAACACATTTTTCAATATATATGTACATTTTTTAAAATATGGTTAAAAATATTCATGCAAAAATGAATAATAAATTTTATCAGTTACAAGATTCGTTTTCTTCCCATATTTTCCTGGGCCACGATTAAGGTGAAATCATAAATACGAGTGTTAAAAAGCAGTTTATATACGCAATTAGCTAAGTTTGCTGATTAAGGCGTGACTTCCTTCAGCTATCGATATTTGCACCGAATTTCTATAAGAAATGTCTTTAAGTTGCGTAAATGAAGCAAATAATACAAAATAGCGTACATTGAATGATGTTCAATTGCCCATCTTATATATCTGAACAAACTAATTACCGTATTGCCGTAAAAAGAACTCAAAAAATTAACCAAATACGCATACCTAAACTCAGCAAAAATATCAGGCAAAAAGGGTGGAATTCAAAAAATAGTACTTCATAATTTAAAAAGACAATATAATGACTTAAAAGAAACATGTTGCGCGACAGGGAAAAAATCATTTACCTGATTTTCGGATTGCGTACCGAAATATTTGAATCCACTGTCATCATGATGATTTTTGCATATATTTCGATTTCCGAGTACGGAAATCTTTTTCAATGCCAAACACATCACCCACTAAGTTGACAATCAGTATGTCAAGTGGAAATATTAGTTTAAATTGCCTCATTTATACTTGTTGTTAGATATCTTAAACACAACGTTTATTTAAAAAATGCTAAGAAAGTGTATGTTAAATTGGTTTGTGTATATGTCTACATGTATACACTCTTCGCAATGAGATTACAGTGATTTAATGACAATTACAGACAACTCACTAGATAAGCGTACGTCATGCCTGTGTGTATGTGTTCTCGTTTGTTTTGAATTGAGGAGTAATCAGTTAATGCACGTGTACACTCATCCCAGTGAAATTACAGCGATTTGGCAACATCTGACTATTCACTGGATAAGCGTGTTTGTGTGTATGTGCGTGAGCGTTTACTTAAAACTGAGAGCTAATCTGTTACATGTAATTACAGGCACGTGTAACGGTCATACAAGTAAAACTAAAATGATAACTGTCATTTCCTAGCTGCACACGTCAGACCTATTTTACACTTACTTTTCTAAATGAAGTAATTACGAGTGGCATTTCGGTGAGGAGGGGGAATGACACTATTAATAGAGTAAATAATTAATAGGTAGCAAAATTAAATTAGAAACGGATAAAGTGTTTCAATAGGGTAGAAAGTTAAATTAAACGGTACGTAAAAGAAATTAAAAATTGCCTGATAAAAAAGATACTAGTAATAGTGCAAAGAAAATAAAATAAAAATAAACCTTGCCATCATGTATAGATAAATGTATGTTAAAGGCGCTACACTAACAACAGAACATAAGATAACAGATAAAATAAGATAACAAGTAATCAAGGATGAAATAATAAGATAATCAATATTAAATTAGGCGATATTGAATTACTCACTCTCCAGTGTTCTTATTCTTTTACTTGAGCGAGTTTCTGATTCGTGCAATCTTCGTTTTCTACCATTATTTAGTGTTGTATTCCAAATAGGACCTAGTGATTTTTCTACGGCTGTTTCATTCATTATGTCATTTCTCGATTTAATTTCGATGGATTCTCTAATCAGTCTAGTCGATCTGTTACGGTTACAAATTGATATACGTCTGCACCCATCCAAATTAATTGTGTGTCCTGTCTCTACTGTATGGCGTGCATGATCTGATCTATTAACATGGGCATACTTGCATGCGGTTTTATGTTCCCCTCTTCTAACCTTAATCGGGCGCATGGTTTCACCCACATACATTAAGATACAGTCGTTACATGAAATTTCATATACTCCTGATGTGTCTAACGGTTCTATTTTTTCCTTTTGGTTGGGAAGTTTAATACCTAGGGTAAGGGTCTGTTTTAAAATAGTACGTATATTGTATTTTGATGCAACCATTTTGATTTTCCTACTTAGTTTAGAGTCAGGTATAACCATTACCCTCCGGTCATCTTTTGATTTATTTGACTTCACGTACTTCCAGTCATGATTAAATTTACTTATAACGCTCATTATAGTTGCTTCAATTAACTTTAGAGGATACCCATTAGCACTGAATATTTCACGCAGTCTCCCTAATTCAATCTCTCTGTGTTTATTATCTGTTAATCTTAAGCTTCTTATTATCATCGATTTTAAGATACCGATTTTCATTCTATATGGATGATTTGAATCGAAATTAAGAAGGATACCTGAGTAAGTATCCTTCCTATAAACATCCCGTTCTAGTTTTGTACCATTTCTAATTAACTTGACATCCAGAAATGGTAATTCGCCACATGATTCATTTTCAATTGTAAATTTAAGCTCGCTCACCTGATTTGCTGTTTAAGAAATTTATCAGTTGATCCTCCCCGTGATTCCAAATAACTAATATATCATCCAAATATCGTTTAGGGGCGTTATATCTAAGAGAGCCTTCTCCATGTAATGCATGTGTAGCCAAGCAAAAATGATTTAAGTAGGGCAACTAACGATTAAACTAATAGAATTATGCACAAAAGAAAAACCGTAATCAGATATAAAAAGGATAAAGGAAGAAAAATAAAATGTTATAAAATACAATAAGGCAATCAGGGCATGAAAAAGCGAACATTTGCTGCGGAGTCTTCCATTCATCCACTGCACAACCTCTGGCATACTCGGCAGGTAGGATACACGTGGCATGCTCGAGGCACTAATTCACTGCATTAGCCCTGGCTGGAAACTAAACGATTTTCAAAGTTATACAAATACATATATTTCCGTTAGTCTTTTCTTTGAGGTCGAGCATTTTTGCATCTATTTTGACCAAACGGTCTAACTAACCAGACCTGACCTGTCAATAAAGAGCGGACACCACAACACCTGAAGTGATAATGAATTCACGTTTTTTACTAGAAGGATTCTGATTATATAACTGTTGTCGCTATAAACTACACAGCGGGTAAGGTAGGAAATGTATTTTATGAAGTCGCCTGGCTTCGGCCTCATTCAGCACTCGTCAAGTGCTTTACCAAATTTTCCACAATGGGTTCCGTAATCGGGGCACATAAACTTCGAGGTCTATCATTCATACCACTATGCCATCATCATCATCATCATTTCCAGCCACACAAAAGTCAAGTGACTAATGTTTCACTGCCATATAACCATAAGGAGTGAAAAAAGTATATAAGTGAATTAAGATAAATTATTATTGAGATTTACGAGAGAGGGAGAGGGGTAGAGAGGGAAGGAAAACCTTGCTACTATGAGTAAATTTATCAGGATAACTCACAGAAATGAGGCAAACTAAACCTCTCCACAACACCATTATGGCCAAGTTAGCATTCGGGCAAGGCGACATCACCAACACAGCTTCCTTGCGGATTTCACCGTATCACGTCATAAACAAACCGAACCTCGCAGCTAACTTTGCCCTACTAAGAAAAGAAAGTTACGAAGATGATTCTACTATACATCTGCAACAAGATCGCCACTGAGCTCGATTCGATGCCATATCGCTAAGGGTTTCTAACCAAGAACTGTGATGCGCACGAGGACCCCATCCCGGCAGACGAGTGGGTCCTATACTACCCAATTTGGATGTAAGTGACTTTAATTGTTTCTGCCATGTCAAAATCTGCCCACCTTGTTTCTTACGCCAATTTGGTGCTGGATGAGAGAACAGAGCTCTATTGGGCAATCGGAATGAGGGCATACGCAAAACGTGACCGAGCCAACGAAGTTGATGGAGCCTTATTTGTTTTTCTAACGACGAGCACTTATTGGTAGATCCAAAAATACGCCTACGGATGTCAACGTTAGTTATTCGTTGTTGGTAACCAACATGTGCTATACTTCTCAAACAACGATGATCGAATGCCTGTAAGCGTCTCAGATCATCAACTCTAAGAGGCCAAGTTTCACTAGCGTATAGTAAGACTGCGCGTACTGATGCATTGTAAACACGACCTTTAAGGCAAAGTGAAATATTGGCGTTTCTCCATAAATGACGAAGGTTCGAGAAAGCTACTCTAGCTTTCGCGATCCGTATTCTCACCTCGTCGGACATATTGCCTACGTTATTGATAGAGCTCCCAAGATATGTAAACCTGTCGACTATGTCAAGATCTTCATTCTGCAGTCGCAACGTTGGAGTGAGTGGTGGGTGATCCTGTAGCAGTATCTTACATTTAGAGGGTGCGAATTTCATACCGAAAGACGGAACAACGTCTGTTAATCTATTTAAGGTGGTCTGGGCAGCATGCTGATTGTCGAATAATAGTACGATATCGTCCGCATAGTCAAGATCGACTAGTTTATCGCCCGGGAGAACTTCAACGCCAGCATCCTGAATGTGTGGGAGTGTGCTGTTCATAATAGCATCGATTACAAAATTAAACAAAAATGGGGAAAGTGGACAACCTTGACGAACACCACTGCTGGTTGTAAAGTTATGCGTTAATTCGTTGTAAACCTTAACGCGACCGGAAGTATTTGTGTAGAGAGCCCGTATAATATTAACAAATTTAGTGGGCACACCGCTTTTCGACAAGATATGGAATAAAACATTGCGATCCACCGAATCAAATGCACCCTTGAAGTCTAGAAAGACGACTATTGTGGGACGGTGATATAAATGTCTCTGTTCGAGAACATGCCTTAACGTAAAAATATTATCTATACAACCTCGTCCTGCGTGGAATCCGGCCTGTTCTTCTCTTGTTTGTGAATCACGTGAAGCGCTAAGACGACGTAGGATAATCGAAGCAAATAACCTCGATACGCCCGAAGTCAAGCTTATACAACGATGGTTTTCGCACGAATTACGATTGCCTTTTTTGAAGATAGGAATGATGGTCGACTCATTCCAGTCAAGTGTTACGGTTTCCTCATTCCATATAGTATGAAAACGTTTGCTCAACGCTCCTGAAATTATATCGCCACCATCCTTAAACAATCCCGGAAGCAGATCATCGGGGCCGGCGGCTTTGCGGCGCTTAAGAGATAGAATTGCATCGCGTACTTCTAATTCGGATGGTTCTTCGGGACTAACATTCCACACTGTTGATGCAGACATGCTTTCGGGAAGCAGAACTGACGCGGGTGGCCAAGAAAATTGATCTCTAAAGTGTTCAGCCCACCTGTCAAGACGACTTATTTTATCGGTTATTAATTGGTTGTTACTATCATTTATAGTTTCGCTAACTTTTAACTTTCTCGGGCCCGTTGCGCGGATAAGTTGGAACAAACAGCGACTTTTACCTGACGCGAAAGCTACTTCCATTTCTTCAGCCTTTCTGCTCCAAAAGTTTTCGAGATCGCTTTTTAGACTGCGCTTAAGTTGGCGTCTTATATTGCGACGGGTATTATTATGAGTCGAGCCAGGTGGAATTTGGCGCCTTATTTCGAGTATCTCCATAGATTTTACAGAGAGCCAGTGATTATTTCTACGGGGGCCTGCTATGCCACATACAGTAGTACCTTCATTGTGCATAGTGGAACTTATCTTGGATCAAAGTATATTCGGATTTTCGCCTTTCAGACCAGTTAGATTAGCCTTAAGAATATTTTCATAGTTTTGTCGGATGGACGGTTGTTCAAGTTTGCCTACATCAATTTGGGGTTTATTCTTAATTATTTTCCCGGAAAATTTTAGAGCAAATCTACAACGGATAAGTGCATGGTCGTAGTCGACATAAGTGTTCCAAAAAGAGCGACAATCCTGGATGCAACCACGCCATCTATAACTAATTGCTACATGATCTATTTGAGTCCACCGTTGTCGGGTGCTGGAGGACGCCATGTAGCACAACGTTTAACACTACGTCTGAAATTTGTACTACTTAAATATAGTCTATGTTCAGCAAAGATATCTAAAAGCCGTTCACCATTATCATTGCGAGTCGAGCTTAGAGTGTATCTTCCACCTAAATGAAATTCTGTGTTGCTTAAGCGACCAACTTGAGCATTCATGTCACCCATAACCAGGACTATATCCGAACTTCGTGCTTTACTTAGTAAGGAGCTTAATGTCATTCCTTCTGCATACTAATCCAACTTTTAAGTAATACAAAACATTTGTTCCTTTAGGTCTAGCCAAATTCGCATTTCTTCGAGATAAATTTCCGAATAGCCACCCATGATCTGTCATTATTGAACAGAAACTATGCCACCTGCGAAATTATATGGCTGAATTTTAATTTTATACATCAAAATCAAATAAAAATTGAATAAGGTAGCAACGGCAATTCGTCAAGTAAACTGGTTAAGCTTTTTTTGATAACTAGTCAGGAACAAGCTAGAATTTCCCAAAACCGGAGCACAATTTCTTCGAACCACACACAATTTTCAGAGACATGCATACTAATGTTTTTGTAAATCGATCCATGATTGCGTGGGAACTGATAACAAGTATTTAAATCAAAGTTGCTAACTTTATATAAACACCAATCCCATTATGCTTATATTTGCCAGCATAATATTGTAGAGAAGAAGCTCGTCAAATACATACTTGAATTTGCCACGAAAGTGACTTAAAATGACATTTTTTCTTCATTTTTGCACTTCTCCACGAAGGTCGGTCGCTGCAAAATCTGTAAAGTATTTGCGTAGCCCAGCAAGACAACAATAGTGAGCCGTCAATATCAGAGGCCCAACTTAAGAACGCAGCGGAGTGCAGTAATTAGTTCTAGGTATCCTATTCCCGGTAGAAACAACTTCTGAGTTGGCCTTGTTCATTCCTTTAGCATTTCGAGAACCCTTTTGACGACAATAATAGAGACCACCTTTGAGCAAACGGATATCACAGTAGTTGCCGGGGTCCTATTTTGTGGATGGGAATTTCAGTGGACTCAACCGTCAAGGAAGAAAATATATCCCACAGATTCTTCAGAAACTATGTTCTACCCAACTCAATAATTTAGGAAGGGAGATCATCCACTCACGCAGCTTTGCGACTACGAATCTCTGGCACTTCATCAAACGTAGAAGATTCCATCACCTCCTCTTAACATTTTCATAAAAGCAAACTCATCGCTAACCACACTGTTGGCGATATTTCGTAAATTGAGAAGCAGTATAAACAATTATTATACATATACAAAGCCTTTTATATAAGATTATAAGCAACCGGTGTAAACATTAAAAAGTTCCACCAACATGATATTTTACTGAACTGGCCACGAATCACAAAAACTAAAAAAAAACATTTCTTGCCTTCAGGCGATCTCGAACACTCGTCAGACCAGCGTGAACAAATACTCGATCGAACTGTATCTGAAAATCAGCTGCACGAGTGACAGAAACTTCATAAAAATATTATTAATACACGTATATATATATACTTTTTTTTCAATCTTACGGCCAAAACTTGTGTCTACAAACGAGTTTTCCAGTTTCTCAGGTTTTATTTTAATTATTTTGAAATCCCAACGATATCATTAAACCACAATTTGTTCAATACTTTCTTTCCCTCTCTCAGCAAACGTTTGCACACAGAATGAGATTACGTACACCGGAAATTGGATATTGCAGCAATTGTACTTGAAATATATGGGTTAGTGAAATTTTGGATATATATATATATATATATATATATATAAAATTGTGCTTATACTTCATGCCTATGCGCATGTAGAGTACAAATTACTAGAGGGCCTCAGATTGATCCTATTTTTCATGAGTCCAAAGTAAAAATCAAATATAAATATATTTATCTCAAAGGAGGTCACCAAATTTGCTTAAATCTGGTCTAGTGATTAGTGAACCGAGTGTTATTAGGTTTCTGATGAAGGTACTGGAAATGAAGTTCCGAAACGAGAAGCAACAATCACCTAGATTATATCAACGAACAGTTCCAGCAGTTAATACTAACTGTGTGAAAGCCTTCAGAGTGACGGGACCAAATAACACCCAGCCATGACAAAGATGGATAAGGTGTGTATTTGTAGTTAACGCCACATGTTCCTCTTGTTATAACTATCCTTGGATCTCGTACATGTATGCATTAATTATAAAAATTAACGTTTTTTCTTGAAATATGTTTGTATCCTGTTTATAACGGCAAGAACCTTACTAACATTGTCACTACAAGTTTAGGAACTGCCTGTCGCAAAGCTGGAAATGGCCATATTTCTGCTTACCAAAATGCGAGTAAAGATTGAAAAAATACCTAAGTTAGAACATTACCACCAACTTTATTCAGTCGCTTCTTTAAGGTAATGAAATTTAATGAAATGCCAAATTTTACTATTCCCATTTGTTTAAAAAGATTTAAGAAATATAAAATGCATAATCAATGCTAAAAGAATATTCAGAATGACTAGAAGACAATCAGGCACACGATATACAAGCACAAATAATTTTTAAAATGTACAAATTGACATGGGATTGATTATTTTCAATGAAAAAAGTAACGCAACGTGTTCGACACCTTATTAATAAAATTTAGAATAATGATTTACACTTGCCTGAGCGTAAATGGAAAAGTAGTAGATTCCACTAGCTGGGAATCTGAAATAAAAGTCCAATCTGTCTCGAGTGGTGGCTTGAAGAACATAGCTGCGCAGCGGTTCCGGATTTTCAGACGGTGCAGTCAAGATCAACTGTTCATCATCACTACAGCTGTCGAAACTGAGATGATGCTTATTATCTAACGATCTGGTGACTAAATATTGCAGTTTGTATGTGAAATAACCAGGCGAAAGAAAGCCCAGTGTCATACGAAGATGACCGTCGGGTGTGTGCACCACTCCATAGTGTTCTGCTAGAAAATCCATACTGCATTTGAAAAATTGTGATTTCGTCAATGGAAGTCCCTCGAACATGTCAAGAGTAAGCTTTTGACCCAACAACTGCCAATCTGGATCTTCTGGAAAATGACTATACACAGCCTTCAACGAGGAAAAAGTTAAGAGCAAGCAAAAATATGTATTAACTAGATATAAATTGAAGTGAGAAGCAATAAGCACGAATATCATCAAGTGAGCAAATGCGGAAGGGAGACCAATTGGCGAAACAAATTTAAACGTATTGAGAAACTATATTTCACGAAAGAAAGCTGTCTTGTAATAAGTTAATATAAAAACAATGCGAACAAAGCAAACTAGACAAGCTTAGCTACGAACAAGAATGGAAGGCGTAAACAAAAATTCATGCACACAGACGCAGTTTCGAGCTGCGTCACCCAACAAGTAATTCCGATCAGCCACAATAAGGCAAACCAGGCACAATGCGAGGAGTGACACTGGATTATAATAACTAGAACCACAGAAATTTCCAGCTTCCTGAGAAACGGATTTTAGCCAAACGCACAAGTAGTGTCAGTAGGACCTTCTGGACAAACTGAATACTATCTACGTTGACATTAAAGATACATTCGGTGGCAGTCATTTTATGTAGAGATAATAGTGACTAGCTCTAGGGAAGTTAAAAAGCAAATAGAATTACTGCACTATCGCCCAAGCAACAGAGCATAACTCTCGCAATCATGTACCATAGACGGCCAAGTGATCCAGTGTATAAGTCTTATGGTTCTATGCTCCACTAGATGCTACAGTTCGGGAGACATCTCAATTTATGTTCTTAGACAGGATTGTCATTCATTTATATATATGCGTGAGTGTATGTGTTTATTAACCCAAACTATCTATACAATGCAAAAGTCAATCCAGTTACAATGCCGATTTATTTTATCAGATTATATCTTTCTGAGAAGTCAGAACAACTGGTGGGATTTTATTATATGAATACCGATTATTACGCTACTTTATAATCGCGGTGTCCTTGACATTAAAGCGATTATAACTTCTAGGCGTTATAGCAATGCTTCATTTTTAAATTAACGCTCCCCGTTAGTTCTTATGAATGACCAAAAACAACGAATCCTGATAACTTCTTCCCTACTAGCATACTTCGGAAGAGAAAAAAGAATCACGGCATATTTCATTAGTTAGCTCACTTGATACTATTTGTAAAATTCATGTACGCAGTCGAAAAGCGTTAATTCCAAAACAGTGCAAATCATACAATGACAACCGTTAGGTTATCTGAACAAAACACATGATATAATATGCATGCACACACTGGGTTATAGCTTTCTCGAATGATGGGTCTCAGGCGTGCCTATGCCAACAAAGCATACTTAGCCAGTCCTAACCAATACTCTTCTTTCCGCTAAATTTCCAAGCTCAGTGCCACTTGGGTAATTGGAGTAATGATGCAGCTTGATAAAATGACCGATATCACGTACAATAGTATCTTGTTACTAAATTACTCAAGCATTTTAAATGATATTCCAGCCCTCCTACGATATTATATGGGTAACCTGGAAGCGAGATGTGAAAATGGTATGTTAGGCCAATGCTAGCGCCAACGTAATCGGCTTTCCTTTATTAAATATGACGTCGATGGCTCATTAAATAGCGGTCGAAAAGAAATGGTCGGTTAGTAAAATTCGTTTCTGAGTAATGCATGATTTCGCTAAGCTGGCAGTGAGCTAAATCAGATCGAGCGAATGTGAACAGCTTCAAAGTTAAAAGTTAGGCTTTCCACTTTCTTTTACAAATTTTATGGATATCGATGAAGATAACCGCCAATTTGTTATGAGATGGATAATGAAGTTGCAGACTTGTGTGGTCATAATTAGCCGCAAAGCCGTCAGTAAACGTGGCTGCCCTGCAGTTTCGAGCTGCGTCACCTTTATCATCGACACACCTATAGCCATACAAATTTCTGGTTTGATGAGTGACAAACTTTAGTCAATCGTATCAGTGGTGTGATTATGATCATTTCCTATGAAAATGGAATTAACCTTCCCTATTATATTAAGTAATATAACTACAGTCGAGTCCGTCCTCGATATGTATATAATAATTATCCTTGAAAAAATGAGTGACGTCGAATGAACATGAAACCTCGTTAACACCAGCGTTTGCCTTACGAACATATGCTCCACTGGAAATCACAGTACAGGAGACATTTCAATTTATTTTGGTATGCAGGATATCTTATCATATATATATATATATATATATATATAGAGAGAGAGAGAGAGGAGCCCTTTGGTCACTACCATTAGAGAGCATCTGAGTTGCCAAGTCCGATCCGGTCTTAGTGTGCGTATAGGAGTCTGATACGTTTGTCTTCTTTTGAACTAAATTATCAGCATTCTTAAATTAAAAATTAACCTCCATGTTAATCAAAGTAATGCTATTACATATATATATATATATATATATATATATATATATATATATATATATATATATATATATATATATATATATATATATATATATATATATATATATATATATATATATATATATAATATATCGTTGTATCCGAAATTTATTGGTGAAATCAAAAATGTAATGGAAAACCAGAATTTAGAAAAAGATTGAAGCGAAGCCAGCTTCAAGGCAGGGCGACATCGGCAATGCAGCTTCGAGGTTCTCCCTGTATGGCTTCATAAGAATTATAAAACCTCCCAGTTAACTATCCTACTAGGAATATATCCTGAGTAAGACGACTCTACTAGAAATGGGATACAACATCGCCACCAAGCTCTATTCTCTGCCTTATCACTTAGGGTGCCCAACAAAGAGCTCTGATGTGCATGTGGACATTATCGTAGTAGACGAACAAGTCCTATACTATACAATTTGAATTTGGCTGCCGTTAACAGTTTCTGTCATGCTAAAATCTGGCCACCTTGTTTCTTTATATATATATATATATATATATATATATATATATATATATATATATATATATATATACTATATATATGTAGAACCTTATTACGAAATATCGATTTCGTTAGTTAGGAAATACTTAAGAAGACAACTCAAATATCCCGTTCGTCAGGCTACCGAAGCAAACCTGCTGGATGGCTGGAAATGCAGGAGACCAGGAATTTCGTGGCCGGATACCAATAATCACGACATCAGTCACTAGATCATGCCACTCCGCTTTCTCACTTAATAAGAGATAACTGAATAGCCCTAATGTGTGGTTCTAGCGGCAAACAATGTCCATCAAACCCTGCATTATTGGAATATCCTTTTCAGAAGTCTACAATGATGACTGTCTAAATTTTCGCTGATGTTCTAATGTGAAATTATATCAAGTTGAACAAAGAGTCAAATTAAGTGCAGATGTCAACTCATTTGCGTGAATTTGGAATTTCGTAATAGATTAAATTTACCTCAATCATACAGATATTTTAACAATATCTAAATAAAACATAAATGCTAGTTAATCTTACTACACTTATAATAATTAAAAATTTATATGTATATAATAATCGACGTCCAAATTGTGATATTTTAGTTTTGTTTATTCTATGTATCGTTAAATCCACATAAACTCTATTTGGTTTGAGAAAGATATGTGTATGGTCTTCAAACAAACAACACCCAATATCAATTATGCAGAGTGATAACCCAAAAATGCGCATACAAAATTAAATTTCGAAAGTTTTAATTTTGCGTTGTATTGCGCACATGTGTTGAACGCTAATAGTTCATAATAAACTGTTAACCACAATAAATACTACTAACACATTCATAAAATTACATGGAATTCATCACAAAAATTTATAATTCAACAGGTTTTCCCTTGAATATCTGTTTACACACCATCATGCCCATCTTCAATTATGTTATATATATATATATATATATATATATATATATATATATATGCATCTCTACGTGAAATTTTGTTAAACACTAATGAAGAAGTTCTTTAGAGTAGATCTTGAATACATACAAGCATTCTACCACTGTTGGTTGGGGAACATAGCTCATAGATTACCAACAACGAATAAGCAACGTTGACATATTGACGTGTTTTTAGATCGGCTAACAAGTGCTCATCGTCAAACAACCATATAAGGCTCCATCAATTGCGTTTCTTCGGTAACATTATACACATGTCTACAATTCGATTTTCTAGTAGAGCATGATTTACTCAGACAGCTTCAGATCAGCGCTATAAATGTAGACAGATTTTAGCATAACAGAAACAGTTTAAGGTAACCAAACCCAAATTTTATAGTATATAACTTGTTCGTCTACTACGATAGGGTCCATATGCACAGTGGAGCTCTTTGTTGGACACTCTGTGTGATAAGGCAGCGAATCCAGATTAGTGCCTATCTTGTGTCCATTTTCTAGTAGAATCGTCTTCTTCGTGTTATATTCCTAGTTGAGTAGTTAACTGCGAGGTTCTGTAATTTTTATGAAGCTATCCAGGAAGAACCTCGAAGCTGCATTGCCGATGTCGCCTTTCCTTGAAGCTGGCTTCGCCTCAACCGTTTTTTAAATACATCGAATACAAATATAGCCTTAAGACAAAAACTTAACTAAGCATTTCAATAACGCCATATCTTACTATAAATAGGTCTACTAAAAACACAAATAATAGTAAAGCATAGAAAGCAATGCAGCTTTCGAGAGTTTCAAAAGTAGTGGGATACATGTAACAATATTAATAATATACCTATATTTGAGCTTTCCTTAAAACTGAAATTTTGCATATAATTCAACTGCTGCAATTAATAAAGGCGCCAACGGGGTCCACAATGGTTTCATGTTCCAACGACCATGGATGTTGAGATAATCAAAGGCATTTAGTACAAAAACTAGTTCGATCAATATGACATCTGTATTTACATGATGAGTTTTCTGGGTTGGAATCACTCGAAAATTCGGACAGAAGTCTGTCAACAACTATTTAACTCCCAAAATAGCTGATGCCAATAATTTTCCCTATCCAGAAACAACGAATAAACGTGAATTTCTTCCTTCAAGGATCACAACCCCATACTAATATTCTGGTATTCCATAAATTCCTTCACATAATTAAAAAAAAGACATACTTTCATTTAATCAACAGGCGGATACATTCTGAGATGATCAACCAGGTGTCATTTAAGGATGCTGCTGCTTCATTAACTTTGATAGTGCTCTTAAATCCTACTATATTTCAACAAATGAATGATTCCAGTGCACCCCTTTTACTAGACAGTTCCTAGGCTTTCGACTCTTTTTCTGGGTGAAAGATTCTTTATTTTTAAATAATGGCATAAGATGTAGTGTATTGAAACTTATTAATTTCATTCTCCGTAACCGGCCTACGGATGTAAAGAGTATACGATGGTCTTTCGTTGTTTCTGCTTATCTGTTCGGCGTCCCTCAAAGCTCCATATTTGGACCAATATTATATAATCCAGCACTATCATAGATATAAATAGCGCATAACCAGCTCAAGTTGACAAGATATGCTGTTGATATCCGGTGACTCTCAACTCTCATGTTTCTCCAATTAATAAGTAGCTATCTCCATTGAAATCAATCTATAAAAATCTCACCACGAAACTGGATTTTGATTCAAACTAACTTTTGACACTTGCAAACTCTTCCAATGTAGATATCAAGATTATAGATTCGGTCAAGAATTTAGGCGTAAAGTTTTCTAACTCACTCGAATTCTCTCTACATCTTAAACTAGTATTAGCAAAAATTGTTAAATGGGCCCGCCTAATATGCTTAAAGGCCAAAAACTATATCCGAAGTTTATCTATTTCCTCACATCAACTTCCTCTCTAGTCCTAGAGCAAATCTTATAGATAAATGAAGCATTTTTTTCTAGAACTAGTGAGAGATCCTCTCTCTACCATTGTGCTTCATTCGCCACACGAAGGTAAATGCCTTCATACAAAAGGCCTTAACTTGTTCTTCCTTATCAAATTTTTCTGCAACTCGACAGTTATATGACAAACTTAACAGGCAGTCCACAATTAATTTCTACCCCACTTTTTCCTCCGTGGTCATAGGTAATTTCAACGCACCCTCCTTCGTAATAAAACACCCAGCCAACTTTGAGTTTAACAAGGCCGTTAACCTACGAGATAACAGTGACTGGATGCACAAAATGTTGCCTTCAACCACTTAATCTATCCTTACATTGACAAATAGTTCCAATTAACATATCATCTTTAGTTAGAACGCCTATTAACTGATCTGTTTGGTCCTAGCATGATCTGTGTATGATGGTTGTTAGTACGAGCTCTATCTTTCGCATTCTGCGCATATAATCATGTTGCTAAATCTATCTATAATCTTTTTTTAATTTTGTCTTATCTGTTGAAGCAAATTTCATAAGGTTGCAAGGCAGTCAAGCACGCAGTAGCAATATCAAGATCTAAAAATTCCAATAAACTTAGTTTTATTTGTGCAATTATTGCACTATACGCTGTATTGGTCACTCGAATGAGTGCACAGGGAAACGTTTCCATTCTCTTTTAATTATGTAAGATGTTTTAGGATACATTGAACCATGCTTGTCGCCCCCGTTGAGTTAATTTATAAGCGCAAAATATCCAACAAAGCATATTTTAGTCGATTTTAAGCTTGTTACAACCGATTTCCGAATAAAGTTAACATTTTTGTTTAATTGTAATAGTATGTGCAATTGTTAAAGCACGTCACAATTTTAACGCATTTATCATCACCACAGGCACCAATACAAAAGCATTTAATATTTGATATTTAGCTGCGTCATGAGCACATTGAAAATTACAGAAATGATTAATAATAATTTGGGGCAGGTAAATTTTAATGGAAGTCATTATCAGCAGTACAGTTTCCTAGTAGTTTTCACTGTATCGCTTTATAGACAAGATTAAATCACGCAGTCAACTCTGCCATTCTAAGACAAGTTACTTAAGAATATATCTCTACTCAAAATCTGCAAAGAGGTCGCTACTAACATCGATTTGATGTCCTATCGCGCAGTATCTCCAACCAAGAAATATGATGTTCATGTGGACCTCATCCCCGTAGGCAAATAGCTGTTTCTCTATAGTCAAATTCTGTCCATCTTGATTCTCACGCCAATGCAGCGATGGCTGAGAGAATTTTATACTTGGCAAACCAATTAAAGACATCAAACATCAGTGTCATTTTACTACTACAGGTGATAAAGTTGTATGATGGTTCATTGTAGACCTTTGTATGATAAGAAATGCTTAGCAAAGTGCTCATAGAATATTTTAAAATTTAACAGAATCCATTTTTGATAGAACATGTTGAACAACTAATTCAGGTGCTCTGTTGAAATTTAGAAAGACAATAGATATGTCATCCAAGTACATTTCGCATGGAAAATTATGGTATATACAGCCTCGTTTAGGCCGAAGTCAAATATTTTCTTCTTTTGTATTTTATTCATGCGAAGTACAGGGACGATGCGAGATAATAGAAGCAAATAACCTAGATACGACTGAAGTAAAGCGTACACTACGAATTATGATTTATTCATTGCAAACGGAGTTATGGGCGACTCACACCAAGCAACCGACATGGTCTCCTTGTTTCATATTGTACGAAAGAGACTAGTCAATGACCTCCGAATTGTGACCAATATCCTTAAATAAAGTCAATAACAGATCATCTGAGCTTGCAGCTTCGCCATATTTAAGGGTTAGGGTTTCACTCAATATTTCCAAATCTGATGGTTGTTCTACATTAGTGTTCGACAAAGTTAATATGATCATTTTTTAGGGATCGGAACTAATAATAGTGCGCAAGAAAAACTGTTGAATTTCTCAGCAATTGGCAAAGATATCTAGTTTTACCTTATGATAAAGCTTCTTTCATTTCTTCAGCCTTTCTTGTCCAGAAAGATTCAAGGTAAGCTTTCAGACTGCTTAAGTTAGTGTCTAAATTATTATTATTGTAAATCAAGCTAGGAGGAATTTGGCAGCTAGTTTGTAGAAACTCTACAGACTTGTCAGAGATACAATTAATGCATGTACGGGAGCCTATAACACCACAAGCAGCGTTACCTGCATTATGCGTAGCAGAACCTATTTCCGTCTATCACTAAAACCAGTTAGCATCGATTTTTAAAGAGTAATGCTTTTAGGTAACCATAACTTCTATCACAAATCACCCATCGAAGCATGTTTCCACAGACGAGTTTATTTCCAAACTGTAATACCATAATTATTTGCTGTTTGTTAGATATTATGTTTGTCACGGTGTATCACAACATAATTGACAATATGATAATTAGATATGGTACATCTAAACAAAACATAATCGCATAATTTGCAGACATGTTGTGGCGTAATTATGAAATAGGCTATCATATTTTCAGTGGAAGTAATCATGGTCCAATATATTGAACTCTGGAGAGCATCAACTAGCAACAAGGAACCACGAATTATTTACCGGAAGTGACTTCAATATATTTCTACAGAGAAAATGCAGACCTTTTTTAAACAATGAATGGTTCTTCTATTTATACCATAGCAAATGAAGCACGCCAACACAACATTTTCATAACTCCTGCAAGACGTTTTTTAGACCCACCGTAGCTAGTAACGAGATATTTCATACAGAACCAGGATATCTTTGTTTACTGGCAACGTTTCGGAACCAGGATATGTCAAAGTCTGCATAAACGAAAGGCGTAATCCCATCTATGTTTACGCTTTTTACGTACTGACGACATATTAATAGAAACCTGTACTATATCTCTTCAGAGCTCTTAAATGGTAAACTCACTACCAACCCTGTAAAATGTGTCGACGACATAATTTCGGAGATATGTTAAAACACAATGAAATTGAGGATACAGCTCATGAACTACTGCCAAGTCTTATACTTTGCCTCCGATCATTCTCAATTATAAAATTTCAGTGACAATCCTGGAATAACACAAGGAATCATAATATTGGTATATATTTTATCAAAGATAACTACCATATATGCATTCGCTTATTAGATATGGCGTAACTAATAAAATAATCAAATTTCGTTTACCTGCTGTGGCGGCATCATGAAGTAAAAGTCATCATATTCATAGACGACGTTCTCAGCGACATTATCGCCAGTGCTTAAATATCTTGTAGCCCAATGGGCATCAACTAACTGCCATGATCCAAATATATATATTGCATTCCATGAATGGTTTAGCGGAAGACCTTTAAATCTGTCTCCAGGAAGATAATGAACACCTTTAGCATAGCCACGAATGGTTCGACAATTTATGCCGGAATAACTGGCAATAGGCAAAAGTAGACATACCGACACAATATTTCGAAAATTCCTGCTAGTGTACTTTGGTTGCTCTTGAATGCAAGCAATATTTCCTCCGGCGCACCTACTGACTTTTCGACAAAGCTTATTTTTAACATATCCTTGGACGTCATCCATCGAAATATAACCCTTGCTTTTTCGATTTCATTGAAATTAAACTTATAAATGAGGTTAAATAGAAGATCTTTGAAACTCATATATTCCGTTTGTGCGACTTTTATAGCATGTTCATCTAGAGTCTTGAAATCATCTGGATTCGTGTAAACATCTCGTTTTAGATACTTTGGAGCATTGGGTGGAAGATGGTTGTTAATACTTAGGGGAGATGGTAATTCAAAATCTTCCAAAGACTTCATCACCCCCAAGCTTAACAAAATTAAAGCAGTTTTGACGTTATATTTAAAAGATGTCAAAATTACGCAGCTAATGTTGTCAATTACAACATACATGCTAACTTATTAAAGCAAAGCAATCTAACAGAGAACTACTGATATTGTTTCTCAAAATTTATAATAAGCCAAACAAAAAGAAATTAAAATTCTGCATTTTAGTTTAAAATATAAATGCGAAAACAAGGCCCCGTCTAAGATGGGAAAATATATACGCTGACAAATAAAGATAACATAACAGCTAAGTAAAACAATAAAAATATTAGTAAAATGTAACGTTACTAATGAGCTCCTATAGCGTGCAATGATTACGCGAATATGAAAGGGCATTACATTAGGATGAACCAGAAACATTTAGCCCTGAAAAAGTCGCTTTGCACTTTAAAAGGTTAAGGCCGTTGTAGTAAGATATTTCCTCCAACAAAATCAAAGTAACATTTATTGATAAATTTAAACTACAGAGGCTGATTGAAACGAATATTATTAAAAAGAAATTATTTGTTTCATTTCTATAACACTCTTTGTTTAAGTATTTTACAGTATATATAGTTTTGAAGTAAGCGTAATTTGAGTTCGGTATTCTGTAATTGTTCTGGCGTGATTTTCTTTAGCAAGCTTCATTTGTTATTTTATTTTACATTTTGGTGTTTACAAATCTTGATCTTCACCATATAGACATGCTACTACTTTGTGTTTTGAATCGTGCATACTGGGAACGTTCAGGAACAGGTAATTTAGCAATTCTTGTTTTCGCGTTTTTTTCTTACCAGATTATTGATTCCGATGTATTGTTACATAAGAAGTACACAGTTTGTTGCCTAGTAAAAAGGAATCAAATATATATTTAAATTAGATTAACATGGAAGCTAATCTTAAGTTCGAGGACACTGATAAATTAGCTGAATATATGTTGGGCATGAACTTAATAGACGAGGAAGAGAAAACTAATTTACCAGACTCGAACAGATTTATTAAGACTGAAATCGACTTAGCATCTATGGGGTTCTCATTATCTAATAGGATTAGAGCTTCTACAACGTAAATCATTGACATTTCAGAGTAGAGCAACACTCTTGAAATCACGAAAGCCTTCTTTTTTGCCCTACTGTCTTTTTACTGTCAAACAGGGTGGATGAAAGTATGTATTAGGTTTTGCGAAACTAGTAACAAATTATTCCACATTCTTCTACAAAATATATAGTGGTTAAAGGGCGTAATACCGGCTCCTACTGATGAGTCACCAGAAAGCACGAAACGAATGTGCATGAGATTATACTTTCCGTTCGTGCTGCCTTTGGTTTATCCTTCAGGTCACAACAGAACTAATTTGTTACTAGGTTCGCAAAACCTAATACATACTTGCATATATATTAGTTCTTCGCAACAAACAGTATTTAAGGGTGGATGGAAGCCCGGACATAATATTATTATGAGTATACTGGAATTAATAATTAGAATTTGAATTATATTAAAAATATATGGATGTAGAGGAAGATATTACCTGCGATAAAATTAAAGTTACAATTATTGATGAATTTAAATTACCGTGACAGATTTTAACGAATATCAATAAAAAAGATGATATTTATTTATTTTTTATTATATATACTTTTGCTTTGTGCGTGATTTTCTTTAGCAAATGTCATTGCGTAAGTAATACACAGTCGTTCTCCTATTACTTGGTTTCTTAATGATATATATTTAGGTGTGATTAACATGGAGGCTAATCTTAAATTTGTGGACACTGATAGCATGATACAGGGAGTCGTATGTATCAACTTAATATATATAAAAGAGAACACTATCTTATGAGATTCCTAAAGACAAACGAAGTTTGACTCTTACTTGACGTCTATAGGACACTCATTCCTACATTCACCATCCATATATGAAGTGGGTAAATTGCACAGTCCACGCTCCTTCTGATTAGTCGCCAGTAAGCACGAAACGAATGTGCACGATATTATACTTTACGTTCATGTGCCTTAGATTTATCCTTTTGATAATAATTGAACGAATTTGTTATTAGTTGCAAAAAACCTGATAAATAATTGTATATATATATATTAGTTGTTCGCCGAAAACTGTGTATAACTGTTATTTATCTAATTGGATGATTTCATGATTTCCGAGATATATGATAACTGATATCGATCAAGGAGAGAGTATATGGATTTACTGAAGTAACAAGTGCTCAGAATTAATTGTTATTCTCAATTTTGGTGAACTATAGCTTACGTTGATATCCATCGTATTGGTGCCATGTATCATTTTGAATCTATAATCTATAAATCAACTTTGCGTGCTTGAATTATTGGGTGACGCGCGCGGATTAAAATGGCTCCGACTTTGTTGCATACTGAATTTGCGAAAATTATTACGGACCTTTGTTGCGGCTTCTAACCTATTAGTGTCTGAGAACACCATAGATGCCAGATCGTAATCAGTCTTTAATTGTATAATAGAATCTGACAAGCTAGTACTTTCATTCATATCTGTTAAATTCATACCTACCATGTCTTGAGCTAAGTTGCTAGTGTCCTCAAACTTAAGATGAGCTTCCATGTCGATCGTATTTAATTATTAATTTGATACTTAATGTTAGGCACCCGGAATATGAAACCTTTCGCGATACATAACACCCGAACAAATAATCTGGAAAGAAATAGACGTGAAAAACAGAATTATTAAATTACCTGTTCCAGAACGTCCCTAATATATGCGGAAATAAAACTTATAAGACAATGCTAGCAGGAATGTATTTTGGAAATCGAGTAAACGAAAAATGGACGAAATGAAATAAATGCAGCAAGCCGAGCAAGTTAAAACCAGTCACGTACAGAATATTCAAAAACTGAAAAATGCGTACAATTCAAAGTATTTATACTGTCAAGTATTTAATCAAAGAATATTCTGGAAAATATATGAATAATTTATTTGTAAATGAAATTCGTTTCAATCAGCCAAAGTAGAATAGAATATCTTTATTTGGATTCAAACCACACATATTCCATCAAATAATAAAATTGGAAATTGTACAATATATAAAAAAAAAATTATCACATCACAATAAATGTGCAATTAATATCATATAGATAGGTATATCTCACTAGTTGTACAATACAATATATCAATATCAGAAAGATCGACTGAAAAGAATAATATATACATTATCAAATTAGGAAAAATTAATGTATAATTCGAGTGTAAAATTATGCAAAAATTGAGAACCATGACTAGCAATTGATTGTATGTAATGTTAACTAATTAGAAGAAATAGTGCATAACATTTCAATTATAACAATACAAAACTTGGAAATAAAAATCTCTAGAAAATCTGTTTTCGATAACAATTATCCTTGTCTTTTATTCAACCATGAGAAAGTATTATCATAATCAAAAGAATAACAAATATCAGCAGAATTGCAGACTTTTTCAAGTTCAGTAGATAAAGTTTTAAAAGACATCTTAGATGGAGGCATTTCTTTAAGCCCCTTCGGCAATTGGTTATAAATTTTGTAGATTTTCGAGAAAGAGAATAACTTTCTCGCTACATTTCCCACCAAAGGAGGAGATATTGCCAAATGTCCAGATCTAGTTCCAACTTCATGACTCTTTCTTATCGGAGTCATATAGGCACCAATCCACTGGTTCAAATGGAAAACCTTTATACAATAACACATCCTCCGAAACCACAGTGATTGCAATGACACAAACTGTAATCTAGAGGCGTATATAGTGCAAGAAATAGGACTAATATTTTTCACAACCTTTCTTTGTACAGCTTCTATATTATTAGACAAAACCTTTTTTAATAGATTCCAAGTAGCGACAGCATATTCTAGTACCAGTCTAATCCATATTATATACATTTGAAGTTTTATATCATTTGATAAGATATTTCGATTTATTAGTGCCCATCTTTTCTTGGCACTATACTTTCAATATGTCTCTCAGCAGAAGCTGTACATTGAATAGTTATGCCTAAATCCTTAATTTCTTGCATAAGTTTAATCTCAAACACATCATTAATAACAGCATCATGAAAATAAACATAATTAAAGTTTGTTCTGTTCCCTATTTTTAAAGCTTTCGTCTTTTTATTGTTTATTCTCAGCCCTAGTGTGATCAAATATTTACTCAAATCATACAAATCTAATGTCACATTGTTTTTGGAGAATTCGACATTCTTTGGATCAATTGGGAAGATTATTTTTAAATCATCAGCGAATTTGCAAAACTCGACCGTTAAGGATCTTAGTTTCCAAATTTGCAAATACAATTTTAAATAAAATTGGCCCCAAACTTGATCCCTGTGGAACTCCACTCGTTACTCGTTTCGATTTTGATATCAAATCGTTTACTTGAATACTCATTCTTCGATTATATAGATAGTATTTAAGTAATCTAGAAATATTCGGATCAATATTCAACAAACTAATCGCATTCAAAATAGCATCCAAAGATATAGAGTCAAAAGCTTTTGAGATATCTATAAATACAATTAATGCATCTAACTTATTCTCGTCTAATGTGATTACATGTTTCCACATGGAAAGCATATTGGTAGTTGTCGATCTACCTTTCGTAAAGCCATGTTGACATAGGTCAAAATCAGCCGGTAACATACGTTCTAAATGATCTAGTATCAATCGTTCTATTATCTTCAAAAACGAAGGGATAATAGAGATTAATCTATAATCACTAGCACACGTTGGCTTACTTACTTTTGGCAACGGCTTAGCCACTATCGTTAGTATATCGATTGGTAATTTCCCATTCTTTAAAATTATATTTATAAAGTTGCAGAGTACATTCATAAATTTTAAAGGTAATTGAAGCAAATTATCAATCGAAATACCAAGGTGATCTTTTTGTTTTTTGATTTGATTTTTAACATCAATTTTATCAATTCATCACTGTCAATAACAAGTCCTGGTTCCTGGTCTCCCAAAGAATCAGATGGTTCTATAAAATCTCTCCCATTCTGTGGATTGCATATCAAATTGCCAAATACTTCCTCCAATTCACAGAGAAATCCATACTCAGTTTTATCCACAGGTAGAATAAGCTTTAACTTTTCCTTGTATTTACTGTAATCTGTGAGGAGTTTGAATCCTAATCTAGGATTACTCTTCATTTTGGCCAAAATAATTCGTTCTGATCTTTGACGGATTATTAGCAGTGATGAATTAATTTCCTTATCAATGGAATCTAATCTCATTTGTTTAATACTATTAATAAGACTACACTTTATTATATTATCTCGTTTAATTCTTAGTTTACACAGTTTCCTATTAATTCGTTTCGGTATAATGTCCGTAAACGTAGCTGCCTGAAATAAAATAGATAATAACGATGAAACAGAAGAAACAAATTCATCAGTATTCAAGAAATAAAAACTCTCATAATCAATCTGTATACTTAATTCTCTAAAAAAATTCCAGTTGATTCTGGAACAGTGCACGTGTGCATTTTCAAAACTTAGTTTCTGTGTTATGCCACTCAAGATGTTCCATTGTAAAATAATTTGTTTGTGATCCAATTCTTTGAAATAATTGACAACATCATAGCTGTGCGATTTTACCATTTCAATTTCTAAGTATACATGATCTAAGCATTGCGAACCTCTAGTTGATTCCTTTATAATCTACTTGAGATCATGGTTAGAAAAAAATTGGTTATTTCACAGTCCTGTAACTTATTAAAGTCACCTACCACTACATTGTAGTCATGGCAGTCAAAGATAGATTGAAGAAAATTGGTAAATGTTTGATCATCAAATAAAGTAGCATACGGCGGTCTGTAAACCGCTGTTAAGATCAGATTATCAAATTGTATAGATAGGAAATCAATGATAGTATTATCATCACTAATATGTAAAATTTTCGCCTTAAATACCGATTTACAATAAATGAGTACTCCTCCACCTCTTTTATCCAGCGATCTGTCCTTTCTGAATAAAGAATATTGAGGAATATCAAATTCATGACTTTTAATATCCTTATTAAGCCAAGTTTCAGATAATATTATAAAATCAAAGTCGTTACTTAATATAAAATTAGACAGCAAAAAGTTCTTATTCTTAACACTGCGAAAGTTTGCATAAAATAAATTAAATGTAAAAATCGACTTATCTAAACAAGTGTCGACTATTACTGATTCAACCTTATTGGCTTCTTTACTATTCGTTTTCCGGGCCTCGAAGCCATACTTCCTCTCCCCCCGCTGTCCACGACATTTTCTAACGATACTTCGTTTTTTGATTTCGTATCTTCTCTTGTTAAATTTCTTATAATGTCGTAGTCAGAAGTAGGTGGACTCCGCTCCTGGCTGTTCTTTAGCTTTTTTGCTTTTGCCAACTTTCGTTGGAGAAATGTTTTATCACGACCAATATGTATGCTATTAAAACTCGGACTCTCACCTTTCCTTTTATTGATGGCCTCTTTGTTAACTTTATTACCACCGGTCTAGGACGATTGGATCTTTTTCCAACTCTAAAACATTTAGCAATATCAGCATGCGTCTCATCCTTTATGAGGATATTTAATTTCTCGACATCATTCACATCAGCATTCTCATCAAGATTAAATAAAATTAGCTGTTCTTGTTTGCTAATCCGCGCTGATACTTCATTAGCTAATATGTTTATTATCTCTTCGCCTGTTATTTTATTCTTGATTGATGAGTCATTTTCCACTGTTATTTCAGCCAAATCAACCCATGGCTGAACATCAGTCTTTAAATTATCTAATTTCGTATTTAACACATCAGTCAATTGAACAATTTGCGCGCTTAAAGATTCATTTTTCTTTTCTGCTAATTCCAATTTTGCCGTATACACTTCAACGTCTGTTTCCAGTTTTGACACTTTATTCATGACACGAGTATTCTCATCCTTCAGCTCCTTCACTGAGATCTGAAGTTCTGAAACGATTTTCTCAAGATGCGACAAAATTATAGCCATTTCAAACCGCGCGCGCACTTTAGAGAGAAAGAGAATATAATAAGTGGTTTAAATTTATCAATTAATCACTTTAATTTTGTCGGAGGAAATATATTTCTCCACATACACCACCTACTTAAAAAAGACGGCTAGTAGTAGACGTAGTCATCATTCTTTGGCTGACGTTGTACTCTTCCAGAACGAGTTGTGCATAATAGCGCCACTGAAGTCGGCTTCGCGCTCTGTACAGTTGTCACTGATTCTTCTGCTTCATCTGGTATTGCCAAACAGTTTTAATTTTGCGTATCGGTAGAATAAGATATTTCTATATTTGACAACGTGTCTTTCAAGTTTTGCATTTTGTTATGTGCCTGTATGTTGGGATTGCACACATCAGATTCCTCCATGGAACGATGGTTATTCAACGCATCTGATAATTCAGTCCTATCGTCTAACCAGATAAACTGGGGAATGTAACGATCCAACGTAACACAATCCCCAATGCCATTTATCTTTATGATGACATTTTAGTCTGTCATTCTTTTGACCTTATATGGTCCTTTGTAAATTGGTGTCAGGCAATTCTTCCTATTTTCATTAGTTACCTACACATGCGAAGCCGATCTAAGATCAGTGGACACAGCACTTGGCTTTTGCGTTTCCTCCATTGGTATCTGACAGTACGCTTCCTGGAGATCTAAAGTTGATTAAACCTCATATCCCATTATATCTCGAAGTAAATTACTCTGGTTTGTGAGAGGATAAGAATCACCCTTCGTCACTGAGTTTAATAGAGGATTATTTCCATAAACCCTCCATTGACCTGATTCAGGTTTGGGAACTACCACTATTGGTTGAAGCAAAATTGGAATTTGACCTTCTACAAATCCAATCTTCGCGCAATTGGTGAAAATCCGGCAAAACAACTGTTCTAATTCTGACTATTCACCGGATAAGCGTGTTTGTGTGTATGTGCGTGAGCGTTTACTTAAAACTAAGAGCTAATCTGTTACATGTAATTACAGGCACGTGTAACGGTCATACAAGTAAAACTAAAATGATAACTGTCATTTCCTAGCTGCACACGTCAGACCTATTTTACACTTACTTTTCTAAATTAAGTAATTACGAGTGGCATTTCGGTGAGGAGGGGCATGACACTATTAATAGAGTAAATAATTAATAGGTAGCAAAATTAAATTTACTGGGATGAGTGTACACTTGCATTAACTGATTACTCCTCAATTCAAAACAAACGAGAACACATACACACAGTCATGACGTACGCTTATCTAGTGAGTTGTCATTAATTGTCATTATATCACTGTAATCTCATTGCGAAGAGTGTATACATGTAGACACATACACAAACCAATTTAACATACACTTTCCTAACATTTTTATAAAAAAACGTTATGCTTAAGAGATCTAAAATCAAGTATAAATGAGGCGGTTTAAATTAATATTTCCACTTGACATATTGATTGTCAACTAAGTGTGTGATGTGTTTGGCATTGAAAAAGGGCTCCGTAATTGGAGCCCGAAATATCTGCAAAAATCATGATGACAGTGGATTCAAATATTTTGGTACGCAATCCGAAAATCAGGTAAATCTTTGTTGGATTTCGGGTTTTCTTCTGCAGTTCTGTCACTGAAATTTTCCAAGGCGTTTCGGAAATTCTTAGGCAATGCCATCCATGCCGCAACAAATTTCTCCATAGGGTTTACGATATTATATGCGCTAAATATCATTTGGGCATCCCCGACCCAACTTGAGTGTATTTCAGATTTATATTGTGGTAGACTGAATATTCTTGGACTGGCGCGGTTGCCAAATTTTGTAGAGGCTCCTAACCTATTAGTGTCTAAGAACCCCAAAAATGCCATTTCGTGACCAATCTTTAATTGTATAATAGAATCTGACGAGCTAGTACTTTCATTCATATCGGTTAAATTCATACCTGCCAAGTATTGAGCTAAGTTGCTAGTGTCCTCAAACTTAAGATGAGCTTCCATGTCGATCGTATTTAATTATTAATTTGATACTTATTGTAAGGCAATCGGTATGTGAAACGTTTTGCGTTACAAAAAACCCGAACAAATAATCTGGAAAGAAATAAACGTGAAAAACAGAATTATTAAATTACCTGTTCAAGAACGTCCCTAATATATGCGGATGTAAAAAAGTATAAGACAATGTTAGCAGGAATGTATTTTGGAAATTGAGTAAACGAAAAATGGAGGAAATGAAATAAATGCAGCAGGCCGAGCAAGTTAAAACCAGTCACGTACAGAATATTCGAAAACTGAACAATGCGCACAATTTAAAGTATTTATACAGTCAAGTATTTAATCAAAGAATATTCTGTAAAATAAATGAATAATTTAATTTTAAATAAAATTCGTTTCAATCAGCCAAGGTGGTTTAAATTTATCAATTAGTCACTTTAATTTTGTCGGAGGAAATATCTTCCTCAACACCTTTAAAATTCCGTGGAGGAGGTGAAGGAGTGTGGAGGAACTTTATTTAAAAAGAATTTTTTCTTTTTATTTTCCAGAACATTCTTTGTTTAAAGACTTGATTTTAAAATTTTGCGTTATTTTCAGTTTTAGAATATCTCGCTCCTTGACTGGTATTGTAATTTTGGTCTGCTGCATTTTAACATTTTTTCCATAGTTAACGATTACATCATTATCAAATATATTTCTCCATCAATTGCTTTTTGTTCTGATATAAAATAACATTGAAGAGGAGCCTTGGAACAGGTATATTTGATTTTATCGTTGGGTCACGTATATACCAGAACAGATTATTGCTGAGTGGACCAGCTTTCCAGCTTTCACTTTCCGATTGCCTAACAGTAAGTATCGATTTAATTGTTATCTCATATATTCATGGATACCGATATTAAATTTGAGGACACAAGTAGGTTAGTGCAGGACATAGCGGACTTGAACTTAAGTGACACAAATAGTAATATAAGCCTATCAGACTCTACTGTGAATTTTAGGACTTCCAGCGATCTGGCATCTATGGGGCTTACAGACACGAATAGGTTAGGGGCCTCAACAGGAGGAGAACAATACAATTAAAAATAAAATATCTAAGCTGGAGTCGGACGTTAGTAAATATGCAGCAATATTAGATTTAGGAGAAATGAGAAATGAAAACTTAGGCGCCAAAATTGAATAATTCACCATGGCGTCAAGTGATTAGGTGGATAAATTAAGGGTCGATGTTCGGCCATGGATTGAGTTAGCGGACATAACAATAGAAGACAATACATCAACAAAAAATAGTACTTGAGGGAAGAAATATTAAATATATTATCTAATGAAGTTTCAACAAGAATTGGCAAATAGGATGAGTTAATATTATTCAATCTAAATGAAAAAACTGACCTGAAATATGTAGAAAAATTAAATTATTTAATCAGAGACACGACAGAGGCCGATATAACGAAATGTTACAGGGTGGGCAAACGGTCTGAACTACCAAGGCCGGTTGTGGTGAAACTATCAAAGAGGCCGACAAGCCTGCAAGTTGAAGATATTAATAAGAAGACAGGAGAGCGTCCTAATGTCCACAATATATTCACTTTCATAGACAAGACGTTTCTCCAAAGAAAATTGTCAGCAGAAAAAAAGTTGAAGAAAAATCTAGATAAAAAATCATGTAATCTGGAACAAGCTACCATAAAGGGTGTGTCAATTGACTCTAAAATCATAAAAACAGTGCATCACTAATGAATGCTGTCGATAGCGGACAGATGATACCCAACAAAAGAATTATAAGGAAACCAAAAAATTAAATCAGTAAATATCGAAAACTGTAAAGATAAGTCGTGTTGTACATATACTTTATTTTATGCAAATTGTAGAAGTGTTAAGAACAAAACTCCTTTGCTGTGTGATTTTGTAATAAGCAACAAATTTGACTTTATAATTTTATCTGAAACTTGGCTCAACAAGGGTTTTGAAAACCACGTATTTGATATTCCTCACTATTTTTTATTAATAAAAGTCAGATCGCTGGATAAAAGATGTGGAGGAGTTCTTATTTATAGTAAATCTATAGTAAATGCGAAAGTGTTACATACTAGCAAATATAATACTGTCATTGATTTTTATCAATACAAATGGATAACTTGAACTTAACCGCGGTTTACAGACTGCCGTATGCTAGTTTATATGATGATCAAATATTTATCATTTCTTTTCAATCTATTTTGGACTGTCATGGTTATAATTTTGTGGTAGGAGATTTAAAATAAGTTGCATGACTGTGAAATAATCAATTTTTTTCTAATCATGATCTCAAGCAGATTATAAAGGAACCAACTAGAGGTTTGGAATGCTTAGATCATGTATATTTAGAAGTTGAATCGTTGAACTCACACAGTTATGATGTAGTAAACTACTTCAAAGTATTGGATCACAAACAAATTGTTTACAATGGAACATCTCGAGTAACAAAACACAGAAACTTAATTTTGCTATGTTCAGGAATCAACTGGAAACTTTTTAGAGAGTTAAGCATACTGATTGATTATGAATGTTTTTATATCATGAACACTGACGAATTTGTTTCTTCTTTTTCAACGATATTATCTAATATATTTCGGGTATTTGCGTTTACGGATGTTATACCGAAGCGAATCAATAGGAAATTATGTAAACAAAGAATTAAGCGAGATAATATAATGAAATGTAGTCTTATCAACAGTATTTAAAAAAAAGAGTTTAGATTTGATTGATAAAGAAATTACTTCATCACCGCTGATAATCCGTCAAGGATCAGAAAGAATTATTTTGGCTAAACTGAAGAGTAATCCTAGACTAGGATACAAATTCCTCACAGCCTAAAGCAAATATAAGGAAAAATTAAAGCTTATATTACCTGTGAATAAAACTGAGTATGAATTGCTCTGTGAATTGGATGAAGTATTTGGCAATTAGATACGTAATCCACAGAACGAAAGCAATTTCATTGATCTACCTGATCCTTCGGGAGACCAGAAACCAGGACTTGTTATTGACAATGATGCATTGATAGAATTAATGTCAAAAATAAAATAAAAAAAAACAAAAACATCACCTTGGTATATCGATTGATAACCTACATCAATTATCTTTAAATTTTATGAATGCGCTCTGCAATTTTATAAATAGAATTTTGATGAATGGGAAATTACCAATCGATATACTAACAATAGTAGCTAAACCTTTGCCAAAAGTAAGTAAGCCAACGTGTGCCAGTGATTATAGATTAATCTCTATTATCCCTTCGTTTTTGAAGATAATAGAACGATTGATACTAGATCATTTAGAACGTATGTTGCCGGCTGATTTTGATATATGCCAACACGGCTTTACGAAAGACAGGTCGACAACTACTAATATGCTCTCTATGTGGAAACATGTAATTACATTAGATGAGAAAAAGTTAGATACATTAATTGTATTTATAGATATCTCAAAAGCTTTTGACTCTATATCTTTTGATGCTATTTTGAAAGCGATTAATTTATTGAATATTGATCCGAATATTTTTAGATTACTTAGATACTATTTATATAATCGAAGAATGAGTATTCAAGTAAATGATTTGATTTCTAAATCAAAAAGAGTAACAAGTGGAGTTCCACAGGGATCAAGTTTGGGGCCAATTTTATTTAAAATTGTATTTGCAAATTTGGAAACTAAGATCCTCAACGGTCGAGTTTGCAAATTCGCTGATGATTTAAAAATAATCTTCCCAATTGATCCAAAAATGTCGAATTCTCCAAAAATAATGTGACACTAGATTTGTATGATTTAAGTAGATATTTGTTAACACTAGGGCTGAGAACAAACAGTAAAAAGACTAGAGCTTTAAAAATAGGTAACAGAACAGAATTTAATTATGTTTATTTTCATGATGCTGAGATTAATGATGTTTTTGAGATTAAATTTATGCAAGAAATTAAGGATTTAGGCATAACTATTCATTGTACGGCTTCTGCTGAGAGGCATATTGAAATAATTATTAGCAGTGCCAAGAACAGATGGGCACTAATAAATAGAAATATCTTATCGAATGACATAAAATTTAAAATGTTTATAATATGGATTAGACCGATACTAGAATATGCTGCCGCTACTTGGAATCCATTAAAAAAAGGGTTTGTCTAATAAGATAGAAGCTGTACAAAGAAAAGTTGTGAAACAAATTAGTCCTATCTCCTGCACTATATACGCCACTAGATTACAGTTTGTATCACTGAAACCTTTATGGTTTCGGAGGATGTGCTATTGCATAAACGTTTTCCATTTGAACCAGTGGACTGGTGCCTATATGAATCTATTAAGAAAGAGTCATGAAGTTGGAACTAGATCTGGACATTTAGCAATATCTACCCCTCTGGTGGGGAATGTTGTAATGTTATGCATTATATCATCATGTTAATCAACAATACATACAATCAATTGCTAGTCATGGTTCCTATTTGTTGGCATAATATTAAACTCGAATTAAACCTTAAATTTTCTTATTTTTGATGAAGAATCTATCCCACTTTACAGCCGAACTTTCTGATGTTGATATATTTTACAGTACAACTAGTGAGATTTACTTATCTACATGAGACAAATTGAACATATTTATGTGATGTAATATCGTTTTATATTGTACATTTTTCAATTTTATTATTTAATGGAACATGTGTGTTTTGAATCCAAATAAAGATAATCTATTCTATTCCATTCTATTCTATAATGTTCGTATCTGTTACTGACACAACAGTCTTAGAGTTGTTATCCTTTACAGACTCGGTATATATATATATATATATATATATATATATATATATATATATATATATATATAGAAATGTGATTAACATAGAGACTAATCTCAAATTTGAGGACATTGATAGTATGGTACAGGGAGTCGAAGACATGAACTTATTCGATATGAATTTAAAAACTGCCTTATCAGACTCTTATAAGCTTATTAGGACAGAATCTGATTTGGCGTCTTTGAGGTTCTCATCGGATAATCGAACTCTAGCCTCTACATAATAATGATTAAATTTATTTTGCAATAAATGCTATTTGAACCAAAAAGTGCAAAGATGAAGTTGGAAGTCCAGAGCAGGGTAATTCAGACGTGAATGATACAGAGAATAATAAATTTTTATCAGTAAATATAGCAATGGAGCTGGGACAAAATTGGTAAGAAAAGTACTGCCTGTCGGTTACAACAGAGTCCCACGTAAATACCTAAACAGAAGGTATATTTGATAATATTAAAATCTATTTGAATAGATTCTTGGAAAATGACGGAGTTTTGATTCTCAGCACAATTCAGAACTTCAGCTCAATCTATTTTGCGCGCACAATTTGTGTTGCAATCCAGTTAATAAATATACGAGGATGCAAGAAGCAAAACGGCAAAATTTTGACAAAATATTTGATCTAAGTTCGAGCTCTGTGATATGAAAGACTTTACTACTTGCAGATTAGATACTTTATAATTCGCTTTAATAATCATGCTTCGACCGGCGGGCAGAAGCTAGTCAGTCTGAGAATGGTTGCTTGAACCTTGCCGAGTCTAAAAGGGACACAGCCATCATCTTGGTTCATGTGAAGCTTCAATTTTTGTCTAACTGTGCGGTAACTTTTATTGTTGAATGTGTACTGACGGAACGAGAGCAAGCGTGTTGGACGCGAAGGGCAAGTTTCGGCTGCTGAAGGAATCTTTGACCTCTAGCATCTAGGCAGAAAGTGCTTATCAGCCTTGGTTGTCAGTCTGTCTAAGAGATGGAAAACTCCGAATACAAACCACCACTACAAATGGGCGACCTGGTGCTCTTTCACAGTCCACATACAACCATGAACCACTTATGTGATTATATGGCAGTGAAACATTAGTCCCTTTTGGCTTTGGTATAGCTCTGCATAATCTGTACAGATAGATGCTCAACAATCTGAAAATAAATTAATTTACCCTCAGTTAGAATAATTTCTTCCTAATAGCCTCAAAAATTGAAATTAGCGCATTTGAGTTAACTTTGTATTTTGTTAGTAAATCAAAGTTATATCGCCTACAGATATGATTTCATTTAACATATATAAAACACTTGTTGAGTAATGGCGACCACATGTAAGTCCATGTCAAATTGTATACGTAGAATATAGTATTGTTTTTCTAAAATGAAAAGTTTAACTTAACTCAAAACATAATGATTTATAGATAAGTAGAGCAAGTCTGTCCTCGCAAATTGAGATAAATAATTCTCCGCTCAACAAATTATTAGACGAGAAGGCGATAGGATATTATTAATACATGCAATGCAGAGTTTGAACCCACTTGAGCCACTGATTTATGATCTACTCAATGAGTAGTCGTATTGTAACACGCGGCTCCGTGTTACAACCCAACGAAGGTCAATTTTTACAAACGCTGTGCTCTTTAAGGTCAAATATTCTAACTCTGTCCTTAAACAATATTTCTCTTAGCTGTGATTTTAGGAACAATCTCTTTTAGTCTCAAACAGTTTTAATCGATATTTCTTGAACTGCAATTTTATTTGTAATTAATAGTGTTTTTATAAAAGAAACAGAACCGCGCTCGAAACGGAAAAAACACGCGGTGGACTATTGTGTCTCAGTGAACTTATTTCGCTTAGTTGCAGAAGTTACGCATTGGACTTACCGTGGTTAACTATCCGAACTTCAGAGAGTAATGGATTAATATAATAACCTGAGGATAAAACACTGAACTAAATATTTGTGAGTTTTTTGTCATTGAAGTCGTTATACGGATTATACAGAACATTTTTCTTTATAACATAAATCATTTTACTATGTTCAGATTATCATGTGTTTTCAATTATTTGATTATGTTAATTCCAATCCAGATATTTGTGTAAGAATAACTTCTTGTGCGCAAAACATTATTCTTCATAAACATAAATCATTTTAACTTTTGTTGTCTAGAAGACGGAAAATTTAGTTTAACTGTGAATAGTGTTAAAGAACTATTTTGCATAAAATCTGATTTTGCAGCTGACCAACATATATTCAATTTGAACTAACTGTGAATTATATTACTATTTGCAATATTATATCTAATATACGTATGACCAGATGTTTTTGCCTTCTCACATCAACCATCCGAAAAAGATCGGAGACTGATTAGGCGCACGGGTAACAATAATAGCCACCCTTGATATGTAGAATGGGTATAAAATAACGAACAAGAAAGCAACCCGCAAACGACCCCTGCAGTATAATTATATTGCAAGGTTCTGATACTTGGCTAGAACTTAATTAGTAACGGATTCAAAAATTATATGATGCCAAATAAATATTAGTTATTCCTCCAAAAATATTTAGCTGTCAAATTTGGGTATCTGTGTGCATTAAATTAGAGAGGTGATATTAAATTTCGGCATCTTCAGATGGAAATTGTAAGGTGGGTTACAATAAGTGATTCTAAAATTAAAAATTATATTTTCGAGCAATCTTGTTCATTGATAATGAGAGATAATTGTTTTAGGAATAAGCGAGCAAGTAATTACTTGTAAATAAATATTATATAAATAATGTCTACTCAATCCTTATGGCTGAAATGGTAAAATGTCAAAGACTTGTACATATTTTCTGCGCAAATATTTTCTAAAATCGCGTATTCTCAACACATGATAATCTGAGAAGATCGAATGTGCTTTAATTACATCAGTTACACGTTAAGAAAATTAATTTAAGATTTGGATTAGTTTATCGACTTGAGACACCTGATATGCAAGTAAAAGATGATATATTTGACCATGTGGTACGGCAAAATATTTCTGACTATCTATGCTAACGTAAGTTGCTTTCAGCATAACATATCTATGAATAATTTGGACTATTATGTTAAAAACGTAAGATTTGCGACAGTTAGATTGTAACACTGCCGCAGCGGCATACATAAAATCAAGTAATTTCCCGCAGCTTCGGGGTCGTGGACGAAAGAAACCTGGACATGCAAATTATCTAGGCTGTATAAGTCATTAGATAAAGTTGAAAACGATAAGCTTCAAATATTGGTTTTTCCTGTGAAGTTATAAAATATGGGAGCCGTAAATGAGCTGTGACGCAGGAGTAGGAATGGATTCTCATACATGTGAACGCATTGCAAAAATTAATAAGGGAAATATACGGACAAATTTTTCATTGATTGACAAGAATGATAAAGAATTTTTGGGGTTTTTTAATATAGTCTTGCTAGCGTACTCTTGGATCCTAAGAGGTATGCGGCTTTTTGACATATAGTACATTACATTATAATATATTCTACAAACTTCTGAGAATATCACGAGTCTCTGTGTGTAACACCTTTGTCTTTAACACCACAATACGATATTGTTTCAAAGATCAAACCGCAAATACAGTGGAGGTAATTGTAGCAGCAGAATGGCTTTATTCTTCTGGTATGTGGAAAAACCCAGGAACCTATCACTTTGCGTTCTGCCTAAGATTTTAACTAAAAAACTATCTGTTATGTCTAACAGTTGCATTACTACATGTGTGAAAAATGGGTTGTAATGAACCAACGACGTTTACTAAAGGCTAAAAGGCAAAAACGGTTTATGAGCTTGTGTGTCCACGAAGCAGATTAAAGTCAAACCGACAAAGAGCATTTAAACTAGCTCAGTTGGACGGCCATCTATTGATTTCCGAATGTGTGTCGCTGGATTTTTCCGTACGTAGAATAAAAGATATAAGTTTTGTCAACAAATTTATAGCGTTGACCCATAGGCTTTGGCGTTTGTAGCTAGGCTTTTAAGCTTAAAATTGTGTCTATATGGATTTTTTCCTACAACAATTAATATTTCGAATTGTTTCTGACTAGAAATTAGTTAATGTTGCTCTAATCGAACAGGGTAATTTGCAATCACTGAAGTCGCATTGGGAATTGCACTAACATAAGGGGCACGATCGTTAAAGGTAATTAATCTGCTGGTGTCTATTACGCTAATTAAATAGTAAACTGCGTCGTATGTAGCAAGAGTTTCTTCGTTAAATTTCTGTATCTATTTTCAACTGATTGCAGAATATATGAGTATAAATGTGTGGGTTTACGACTTTAATTTACAAGTGTTGCGCCAATTGTAAACACTGGCATATCCATGATAATAACAAATGTCATTTGAATTCTGAGTGTAAAAGCATATTGGCATCAGCTAATGAGTTGTCTACATGATGAATAATTTCATCGTTAAAATCCAACGAGTCTCAATTTCGACAGATCTGGCTCACTTTAGGGTCACATGTGATAATTCTGATTTTAGGCAATATTTCTCCTCACTGTGGTTTTTTGCAACCATCTCTGTTATTTTTAAGCAGTTTTATTTGAGATTTCTTGAGCACCAATTTTATTTGTAATTAATGGGGTTTTGTTTAAAAAAACAAACCACACCCGCGCGTAACACGCCGGATGCAAACCGTGGATTATTGAGTGTAAGCTGTCAAAACTAGGATTGATATTCTGTGTGCGCTCTTGCTCGATTATCCGTGACTCATAACCCTACTTCTAATGTACTCTGGAGTTAATAATTACGATTTATGACTCAATGCTTTTGTGCCTATACATTAACTTTGTGCTAGCAATATTTTATTTTAAATGTTAAATCTTTTTGACCAGTACTGTCCTTCTTGTTGTGGATTTGACCGCATTTTTCTTGTGCAAGACAATTGGTAGCACACTTAGGTCGGTAATATCTTGAATGTTGTACATTTTCAGGTGCTCTGATTATTGACCTTGATTGTTGGGTTCACATTTGTCCCTCCTTTTTAAGCTTTCCATCAGCTGATTGTCTGAAATTGACTTTGGAACAAGATTTTCAACTCTACTTTTTGCAAATTTTCGGTACCTAATTTCCAGTTCCATCTTCAGGGTTGACACAGTACGCATAAGAATAAAACACAACTTGTGGCAAGTGTAGTATCTTCATTCAAGACAGATATATTTATTTATTGTACCCTTACTGTGTGCAAAAACAAAAAGAAATTTTATCAGATATAAGAATATTTTCTTTCGCATGGTCTTCTCAAATATCTACTAATGAACGTATCTTTATATATAAATTGGAAAGAAAAACAAGATAGAAATATGTGAACATGGAGAGAGTGTGAAAAATAGAAACCAATCAAATTGCCTGCGTCAAATTGATTGGTTTCTATTTTTCACACTCTCTCTATGCTCCAACTTTTTTGAATACTGAATTTGAAAAAATTATTACGGACCTTCAAAAGTCCATAAAGGAGCTAAGGGAGGAGAACAAAACTATTAAAAATAAAATTTTTAAGCTGGAGTCGGATGTTAGCAATTATTCAGCAAAATTAGATTTAACAGAAAGGAGAAATGATAATTTAAGTGCTAAAAATGAGGAATTGACCGTTGCCTTAAACGACAAGATGGATAAATTAAGAGACAATGTTAAGCCATGGATCGAGTTAAGTGAAATAACTAAGGAAGACGATATATCTACAAAAAGCAGTTCTTCAGGTGAAGAAATATTGAATATTTTATCCAATGAAGTTTCTGCAAGGATCGGAAAACAAGAACAGTTAATTTTATTTAATCTTAATGAAAATGCTGATCACAAGGATGTTGAGAAGTTAAATGCTTTAATTAGAGATACGACAGAGGCCGAAATAACGAAATGCTTCAGAGTTGGCAAGAAATCGGAACGACCAAGGCCGGTTGTGATAAAATTATCAAAGAGGCCGACTAATAAGCAAGTGGAGGATAATAATAAAAAAAAGAAGAATGTCGTAACTTTCACAACATATTCATCTTCAGAGACAAGACATTTCTCCAAAGAAAATTGTCAGCGGCAAAAAAGGTAAAGAAGAATTTAGATCAGAAATCAAGTCATCCGGAACAAGTTACAATAAAGAGTGTGTCAATCGATTCTAAAATTACAAAAAAACAGGGTTTCATTAATGAATGTTGTGGGCAGCGGACAGCTACGAACTATAGCTACGGTACCCAACAAACGAAGTATAAGGAAACCACAAAATTTAAATAAGTAACTATTGAAAACTGTAAAGATGAGTTGGGTTGTTCATATACTTTATTTTATGCTAATTGTAGAAGTGTTAAGAATAAAACTTTTTTGCTGTGTGATTTTATAATAAGTAACAATTTTGACTTTATAATTTTATCTGAGACCTGGCTGAACAAGAACATTGAAAACTATGAATTTGACATTCCTCATTATTCTCTATTTAGGAAAGACAGATCACTGGATAAAAGAGGTGGAGGAGTACTTATTTATAGCAAATCGATATTAAATGCAACAGTGTTACATACTAGCGAATATAATACTGTCATTGATTTTTTAACTATACAAATTGATAACCTGATTTTAACCGCGGTTTACAGACCGCCGTATGCTAATTTACATGATGATCAAATGTTTACCAATTCCTTTCAATCTATTTTGGACTGCCATGGTTATATTGTTGTGGTAGGAGATTTTAATAAGGTGCATGACTGTGAAATAATCAATCTTTTTTCTAATCATGATCTTAAGCAGATTATAAAGGAACCAACTAGAGGTTCGGAATGCTTAGATCATGTATATTTAGAAGTTGAAGCGTTGAACTCACACAGTTATGATGTAGTAAATTACTTCAAAGAATTTGATTATAAACAAATTATTTTACAATTGAACCTTTTGAGTAGCAAAGAACAGAAACCTAATTTTCAAAGTGCACACGTGCAATGTTCCAGAATCAACTGGAATCTTTTTAGAGAATTAAGCTTATCAATTGATTATGAATGTTTTTTATCATGAACAATGACGAATTTGTTTCTTCTGTTTCATTTTTATTATCTGATATATTAATGGCATCTACATTTACGGATGTTCTACCAAAGCAAATCAATAGGAAGTTATGTAAGCTAAGAATCAAACGAGATAATATAATGAAATGTAGTCTTATCAATAGTATTAAAAAATGAGGTTAGATTTGATCGATAAAGAAATTAATTCATCACTGCTGATAATCCGTCAAAGATCAGAGAGAATTATTTTGGCTAAACTGAAGAGTAATCCTAGACTAGGATACAAACTCCTCACAGACTACGGTAAATATAAGGAAAAATTAAAGCTTATATTACCTGTGGGTAAAACTGATTATGAATTTCTCTGTGAATTGGATGAAGTATTTGGCAACTTGTTATGTAATCCACAGAACGAAAGCAATTTCATTGATCTACCGGATCCTTCGGGAAACCAGGATCTGGGACTTGTTATTGACAGTGATGCATTGATAGAATTAATGTTAAAAATAAAATCAAAAAAACAAAAAGATCACCTTGGTATATCGATTGATAACCTACATCAATTATCTTTAAATTTTATGAATGCGCTCTGCAATTTTATAAATAGAATTTTGATGAATGGGAAATTACCAATCGATATACTAACAATAGTAGCTAAACCTTTGCCAAAAGTAAGTAAGCTAACGTGTGCCAGTGATTATAGATTAATCTCTATTATCCCTTCGTTTTTGCAGATAATAGAACGATTGATACTAGATCATTTAGAACATGTGCTGCCGGCTGATTTCGATATAAGCCAACATGGCTTTACGAAAGACAGGTCGAAAACTACTAATATGCTCTCTATGTGGAAACATTTAATTACATTAGATGAGAAAAAGTTAGATGCATTAATTGTATTCATAGATATCTCAAAAGCTTTTGACTCTCTATCTTTTGATGCTATTTTGAATGCGATTAATTTATTGAATATTGATCCGAATATTTTTAGATTACTTAGATACTATTTATATAATCGAAGAATGAGTATTCAAGTAAACGATTTAATATCTAAATCGAAAAGGGTAACAAGTGGAGTTCGACAGGGATGAAATTTGGGGCCAATTTTATTTAAAATTGTATTTGCACATTTGGAAACTAAGATCCCTAACGGTCGAGTTTGCAAATTTGCTGATGATTTAAAAATAATCTTTCCAATTGATCCAAATAATGTCGAATTCTCCAAAAATAATGTGACACTAGATTTGTATGATTTAAGTAGATATTTGTTAACACTAGGGCTGAGAATAAACAGTAAAAAGACGAGAGCTTTAAAAATAGGTAACAGAACAGATTTTAATTATGTTTATTTTCATGATGCTGAGATTAATGATGTTTTTGAGATTAAACTTATGCAAGAAATTAAGGATTTAGGCATAACTATTCATTGTACGGCTTCTGCTGAGAGACATATTGAAAGGATAGTAGGCAGTGCCAAGAACAGATGGGCATTAATAAATAGAAATATTATATCGCATGAAATAAAATTTAAAATGTTTATAATATGGATTAGACCGATACTAGAATATGCTGCCGCTACTTGGAATTCCTTAACAAAGGGTTTGTCTAATAAGATAGAAGCTGTACAAAGAAAAGTTGTGAAACAAATAAGTCCTATCTCCTGCACTATATACGCCACTAGATTACAGTTTGTATCACTGCATCCTTTATGGTTTCGGAGAATGTGCTATTGCATAAAAGCTTTCCATTTGAACCAGTGGTCTGGTGCCTATATGAATCCCATAAGAAAGAGTCATGAAATTGGAACTAGATCTGGTCATTTTGCAATATCTCCACCATTGGTGGGGAATGTTGCGAGCAAGCTATTCTCTTTTTCAAAAATTTGCAAAATTTGCAATCAATTGCCAAAGGGGCTTAGAGAAACGCCTCCAACTAAAATGTCTTTTAAATTTTTATCTACCGAACTAGAAGAAGTGTTTAATCCTGCTGATATTTTTATATTTGATTATGATAATACTTTCTCATGGTTAAATAAAAGACAGGATTAATTGTTTTTCAGCAACATAAATTCTCGAGATTCTATCTTCAAATTTTGTATTATTAAAACTAAAATGTTATGCATTATATCATCTTGTTAATCAACAATGCACACAATCAATTATTAGTCATGGTTCCCTTATTTTCTTACAAAATGTTATACTCGAATTATAACTTAAATTTTCCTAATTTTGATGAAGAATCTATCACTGTTTACAGCTGAACATTCTTATGCTGATAAATTGTACAGCACAACAAATTGCACATATATATGTGATGTGATATCTTTTTATATTGTACATTTTCTAATTTTATTATTTGATGGAACATGTGTGGTTTGAATCCAAATAAAGTTATTCTATTCTATGTTCACATTTCAATCTTGTTTTGCTTTCCAATTTATATATAAAGATATGTTCATTAGTAGATATTTGAGAAGACCATGCGAAAGAAAATTTTCATATAACTGATAAAATTTCTTTTTGTTTTTGTACACAGGAAGGGTACAATGAATTTTATTAAAGCTCGCATTTCAAAAGATATATTTATATTTATTTTAATTCCAAATGTATTTTTAATGTCTTCCTTATATCCGGTCATCATAACTAGTCTCTGATACTCAAATGTATACAAAAACTTATCCCTGTCCCCCTCCGCGCACACAACCACCTATAAACACATGTGTATTCAACTAAAGTGACATTTATTGAATAACTGTGAGCAAACCTTATGGATTGACATACATGCCTATCCATGATGTCTATATTTTCAATTGCTGTTCCGGATGCATAGAAGAAGCACCAAAAGTTTTGCTTTCAATATTAGAGTAATCCTCAAATAGCCCAGTTTACCTAATCCCATCCTGTTTGCAATACGATATAGACAGAAAGAGAGGTTAATGAAACTGTTGAGAGAATATTTATATATATATATATATATATATATATATATATATATATATATATATATTCCTCCACATACACCACCTTCTCAAAATGACGGCTAATAATAGACTTAATCCTCATTCTCCGGCTGACGTTGTACTCTTCCAGAACGAGTTGTGCATAATGACGTCTCTGAAGTCGGCATCGCGGCCTGTACAGTTGTCACTGGTTCTTCTACTTCGCCTGGTATTGGCAGTACGTTTTCATCATGTAACTCGGTAGAATAAGATTTCGATATATTTAACAACGCGTTTTCTGTGTTTTGCTGCTTTTTTATGTTCATGCATGTTTCGATTGCACACATCAGATTCGTTTTTGAACGATGGTCATTCAACTCATCTGATAATTCAGTCCTATCGTCTTGGTCGGAGCCAAACGACACATCTTATCTCTACGTGCACCTACAAACCAATCTACATAACTAGAAACCCACTCAAGACTACTTGGAGTTTCTATTAGAAGATCTCCAGGCAAACTTAACGGTTCTCCATAAGCCAATTCTGCTATTGAAGTACCTAATTGTGCCCTATATCTGTTGAGCATGGCGAGTAGTACTTTAGGAAGATCGTATATCCAGCTTGTTCTACTAGTACACCATAACGCAGCTTTCAGTTCACGATGCAGCCTTTCTACCATCCCATTTGCTCGTGGGTTTTATGTGCTAGTATGCAATACCGTTGTTCCCATGATATTGAGAGACCTTTTGAAAAGCTCTGACATAAATTGATTACAGCAATCACTAGTGACCTTTTCCGGAACACCATAACGCGATATCCAATTATGTAGGAACGCGAACAAGACTTCTTGCGCTGTCATATCTTTTAAAATCGCTATTTCGAATTGGCGACTTAATCGATCTACCATAGTTAGCAAATATTTATGGCCATTGACGTCAGACATTTCGACAATGTCTATATGTACGTGTCTGAACTGTCCAATTGGTATCTCCACACCTTACACGTTTGACACTTGGCACAGGCTCTTACCCATACCCGTATGTCTTGAGAGATGTGCGGCCATACGTATCTGTCGTTGACTAATCGAATGGTGGCCTTTATGGATGGATGTCCCATGTCATGTAATAGTTGGATAATTTTAGCACTTAACACTGTTCCATTACAGATTTAATGCATTCGTCTTATTACTGTTTATTCTCAACCCTAATGTTATTAAATACCTACTCAAAACATACAGATGTAGTGTTATGTTATTCTGCAATGCCACGTTTTTCGTTCGCGGATTGTAGCTTTGCAAATACCGTTTCACAAAGATCCGACTAATCCCAATTTGCCTGTCCGTATGTGTTTTGTCTTCGATCGGACTGGGTGTTTATTTGTCCCTTTTTGCCGAAAGCTTCAACATCGTTCATACTAACCATTAGAAATGCGGTTTTATTTAATCCAAACTAAGACTGGATAGAACCGCATTTCCAATGGTTAGTATGAACGATGTTGAAGCCTTCGGAAGAAAGGAACGAATACACACCCAGCCTGATCGAAGACAAAACATATATGGACAGAAAAATTGGAATCAATCGGATCTTTGTGAAACTATTGGTGCAAAGCTACAACCCACGTTCGCAAAACGTGGCATTGCAAAATATGAAGCTGGCACCCAACAAAAATTCAAAAAATAAGTTATGTTATTTTTTAAGAGGGTGATACTTTTTTATCTATCGCTAACACAACGATTGGTATTTTTTTCCATCCCTCAAAATTCTGTATATAAAATTACAGAACGCATTCATGAAAGTATTTGCAGTAGGTTATCCATCGATATATCAAGGGGATCGTTTTCGTTTTTTAGATTATACTTTTAACATTAATATTCTCAATGTGTCACTGGCAATAACAAGTTCTGATTTCAGATTATTCGCAAGATCAGTTAGATTCATTGTTGGGGTTTCGCGGGTTTAATTACTCCCTACATTTGATTGGTAGCGGCTGTGGAAATCCGTAAACATGATCAATCCCCGACTTCTTGCCTATGGGTGATGTGACAAGACTAATACGAATGATCACAAATGTATTGTAAATAATGCTGCATATAAATTCATAAGTAGTTCAAATTGACCGTGCTCTAGACGGCAATAAAAAGAAATGGTTAACACAATTGAATGTCTTATACACCAGTCACAATCAAACTAAACTGTCCGTGCTCTAGAGGGAAAAATGACTGAATGCTGTTCACAAAGTTGAATGTCTTATGCACAAATCACAGTAAAACAAAATTGTCCGTGCTCTAGACGGCAGCAAAATGAACGCTGTTTACAAAGTTGAATGTTTTTCACACAAGCAATTATTCTTTCACAAATGTCTGAATTGAAATGAATATATTTAACCAATTGAAAATACATGATGATATGTATATAGTCACTGTTAAAAGTTGTCACTGATGATAAATTGATAAAATTCGTGTAAAAACGTCAATGAAAAAAATTCACAAATAATTAGTTCACTGTTTGCTATGGTTTTAACTTTTGTAATTATAATAATCCATTGTTCTCTGAAATTCGGATAGGTATAGTTAAATGCGAACAGTAAATCCCTTGCATAAACTGCGAATAATCCAACTGAGCGAAATAAATCCGCTGTGACACTATAATCCACCGCATGTTCCATGCGTATTGCGCGCGGGTGTGTAACGACACAATCAATCGCCGACATATTGCGTAAATTAAATTCAAATTTATTTACGTTGCACCAATGAGAAAAAAGCAAATTGCCGTTTAACCACGTTTAACCACGTTTAACCAATAGTATGCAAGTACACATATTGCATGCTATTTAAGCACGGTAATTTACCATGCAAGTCAGTTGTGGCATCTGCCTTCTACCTGCTTCACGCGTGTGCGTTCTGTCGGCTGTCAATACGTGTGCGCTCTGTCGGCTGTCAATACCTACGCTGGTGATTTGATCGTTTCACCAACAACTAACTACATCCGTGACTCATCTTGTTGCGGGATACCGGAGAGACGAGCCAATTGAGTGCAGGACCTGCAGGACACCATCCACAACGCGATCACAGCTCAACCACGGGAGCGAAAACTCAACCAGAGTCCACCCAAGGCTCTAGGACATCTTCAACTCTGAAGACTTAAAGCGAACGCATTACCCGGCCCTCTTAAGGGCCCCCATATCAGTAACTAATCTCTATTCAGAGCACCTTAACCGAGTTTGTAACGTCGTACGGCATTTACTTGAAGCCGGGGCGTTTACAAAATTGGCGACCGCGCCAGGATATTGATTATTGTTCTGATTTTTTTGGTATAAATAAAATTGACTTCCTTTTTCATCTATTTGGGATAAAAATCGATTAAGATTTGCATTTTATCTACCGTGATCGTGGCCATCTGTGAATTTTTTTGGGTATATATATATATATTCGCGGTTTGTGTTGGGGGATATAATAATAGATTGACATTTGTGTTTTCTTTACCCTGATTGTGGATTTCTGGGAAATCTGTTGGGTATATATTCGTATAATAATAACACATCGGCCAAACAGCCAAACGAACTTCTGCACCTTCTTGATTTCAAAACTGGCGAAGAGTACATCGTAGACACAGGTGCGGCAGTCTCAGTTCTCAAAGGTGATTCAATGGCCGAGATGTCGCTAGGCGTTCTTCTCGCAACAGCTACAGGCGAGCCCATACCAACTTATGGCTGCCAATACCGCACACTCAACATAGGTCTACGACGTGAATTTTCCCACAACTTCATCATTGCCAAGGTCTCACATAATATAATAGGCCTTGATTTCCTTCTAAAATTTCGGCTCATTGTTGATCTTGCCAATCAAAAGATCATCGACCCCTCCACCGGACTTGAACAAAGCTTCTGGACACTTGCCTCCGAGCGTTTGGAGTTACAGGTCATTCAGCCAACCCCAGTGCATCATTCAGCAGAGATATCAGCAGCTCTTCGAAAATACAAATCGCTTTTCGATCTTAACAAATCAGATCTACGAGTCTCCAACACGATGCATCATATCGTCACAGAAGGACAACCTATTGCACTCAAGAAGCGACCACTGGCTCCTGCTAAGCTGAAAGCTGCCCAAGAAGAATTCTCAAGGCTTTTGGAAGAGGGAATCATCAGACCATCGAAAAGTTCATGGGCGTCACCACTGCACTTAGTCTCAAAATCAAACGGATCGTACAGAGCCTGTGGAGACTACCGTAAAGCTAAATTCAGTGACAAAATCTGATGCATATCCTATTCCAAATATCAACACTTTACTTGAAAAACTCAACGGCAGCAATTTCTTCTCAGTGATTGACCTCAGACAAGCGTACCATCACATACCGGTAGCACCAGAGGATATCGAGAAAACTGCAGTCATCACTCCATTTGGCCTTTTTGAATATCTTTACATGCCTTTTGGACTTAAGTGTGCTACTCAGACATTTCAAAGATTCATAGACAACATACTTCGCGACGACTCTGCTTATTGTATGTCATATCTAGATGACATTATGGTATTCAGTCCAGATCTAGAATCTCATGCGGAACATCTACGAAATGTCCTCTCACGCTTATCCAACCACGGACTCAAGATCAACTGTGACAAGACGCAGATTGCAACTTCATCCGTCGACTTCTTAGGGCATCGTATCACGGCCCAAGGTATTCAACCGTTGCCGTCAAAGACGAATTCAATCAAGAATATCAAGTCACCAAGGACTTTGAGCGATTTGCAGAAAATCCTCGGAGTACTAAACTATTATCGCAAGTTCCTTCCAGGCCTTTCAAAACAACTTTATCCTTTGTGCAGGCACCTGCGGAACCGAAAAGGACTTAGCGAAGAATTCCATCATTGCTTGGTCATCCGAAGACGAGGAATTACTTCGACTCGCCATCAACTCGTTAGCAAATGCCACAATGCTATCACGCATCCAGATTTTCAAAAGCCATTTCTACTCACGACAGATGCTTCTGAAATCGCTATTGGAGCCACGTTGGAACAAGAGATCGACGGGGTTCGGAAGCCTATCAGTTTCTACTCGCGTACTCTCCAACCAGTAGAAACGAGGTACGACACTTTCGGCCGAGAACTTCTCGCCATCCACGACGCAGTGCGCCATTTTATCAGCATCATTGGCAGTAGCAGATTTGTTGTTTTCACAGACCATGCACCACTAGTTAGCGCACTTCGAAACGCAAATTCATCTATCGCCAAGTACCCTGCCAGAGTGGAAAGACAGCTTTCTCGTCTAAGCGAATGGCAATTTGACGTCTTTCACGTCAAGGGCAAACAGAACTTCATTGCAGATGCCCTGTCTAGGCCAGACGTCTCTCTACAACCACCTTCGCCGTCACCATTCACTGTCAACTCCGTGGCACTCAGTGAACCTGCACTAACGCCAACTCTCCTGCGAACTGAACAACGCGGTGACATTCACATTCAAAGATCAATAGCCCGTCACCCAACCAAGTTCATATGCCGTCTGTGGGAAGGCTTACCAATTGTTTACTTCACGGGTACGCAGCCCAACAAGCCAGTTCTGCCGACCAGCCTTCAGAGGAAGGTTTTCGATTCAATTCACTCAATTTCTCACCCAGGAAGCCAAGCGACTGTCCGACTTCTTACAGATCGTTTCTGGGGTCACAGACTTAGGCAGAATGTTAAACGATGGGTCTCAGAGTGTGCAATTTGTCAGAAAAACAAGATCACACGACACACTCGTTCTAGGTTGCAACATTTCCGGTCTACTTCTCGCCTAGCCATCGTCCACATCGACATAGTTCATCTGACAAAGGTTCAAGGTTTCAGCTACCTTCTAACTATGATCGATAGATTTACACGGTGGCCTGCGGCATTACCTCTTGGCACCATTTCTGCAGACGAAGTAACTAACGGTTTTATCTCTGCATGGATATCCAATTACGGTGTTCCCAATGAGGTCATCACGAACAGAGGCACTTGCTTCTCATCTGATCGTTTCAAAACCACCTTGCGGTACATGGGATGCATCTTACGCCAGACGACTGCCTACCATCCCCAAGCTAATGGCATGGTAGAGAGAATGCATAGGGAACTCAAAGCAGCTTTAGCATCCTCGTCCATTAATGACAACTGGGTCGATGCACTACCTTTAGTTCTACACCAATAATATACGGATTACCAAAAACACACAAAAGAGGTTGTCCTATGAGGCCAATTTTATCAATGGTAAATTCTCCGTTTCATGCACTAGCTAAATGGCTAGTTCGTTTACTTGAACCATTACGTAAACTACTAGGTAATCATTCGGTTGCCGATTCGTTTGAGTTTGTAAACAAAATTCAAGATATAAATGTTAAAAACAAGATTATGGTATCTTTTGATGTTACGTCTTTATTTACAAATGTTCCAATTGATGAAACCATTGACATTATAGTCAAAGCGGTAGAACACGATATATTACCATCGCCGGTGCCAGGTCAAACTCTACGAAGCTTATCTTATTATGCACGAAAGACGTACGATTTCGTTTTAATGGAAACATCTACAAACAGACTGATGGTGTCGCAATGGGAAGCCCCTTATCTCCAGTGTTGACTGAGATTTTTCTAGGGCACCTAGAAAATACATCATTAAAGAGTGACATAAGTAAATGTGCGCAATATATACGGTACGTGGATGATATATTTCTTGTACTTAAGAACAGGTCGCAATCACGAACATTGTTTCAAAGTTTCAACAAAGCACATAAGAATATCGGCTTCACGTCAGAGCACGAGAAAGATGACTGTCTGCCTTTCCTAGATGTTCTATTAAAGAAAGAAACTAATGGTAAATTAAACAGAACAATTTACCATAAACCAACATGGTCTGCACAGTATTTGCATTACAGCAGTTTTGTGCCATTTCAATATAAATTATCAACAGTTCGTGGTTGCTTTTCAAGAATTGACAGGTTGGTTAGTCAAGATTCTAGAGAAAATGAATATAATAAAGCAACTAACGACTTAATGTCTAATGGCTATCCCAGACAATTAATTGAATCAATTATTAAAAGGGGAGTTAACCAGAAACAGACGTATTATGGGCCAGAAAAGAAAACAGTCTACCTAAACATACCATTTATAGGGGGATGCAGTCTCCCGAATGGCACAAAAGAAAGATGAAGCAGCATTGACACGCACATTTAATGCAGCCAAACTACGAGTGCTATTTAGGGTAACACACTTGCCTTTACCAGCAATCAAAGAGAAACAGCCGTTAATGTCGATATCAAATATTATTTATCAATATACATGCGCAAGTTGTCGATCAACTTACGTAGGCCGATCGACCGGACGGTTAATTACTCGAATGAGGGAACATTGCAACTTGAACGCCTGTTTTAAATCAAATGGTGAATACACGTCTGCTATTGCGCAACACATCATCGAAACATCGCACGTATGTTCTCCAGACGTAGCATTCAAAGTAATTACTAAATGCAAAACAAAAGGGAGCTAGCCACATACGAAGCCTTATGGATAAACAAATTGCAGCCGGATTTATGTAAGCAGAAGAAGCACGTACAAGCATTGAGCTTGAACTGGATGTGACGCACGCAATTTGATTGGTTTCTATTTTTCACACTCTCTCTATGTTCACATATTTCTATCTTGTTTTGTTTTCCAATTTATATATAAAGATATGTTCATGAGTAGATATTTGAGAAGACCATGAGAAAGAAAATTTTCTTATATCTGATAAAATTTCTTTTTGTTTTTGCACACAGGAAGGGAACAATGAATATATATTATTATTCTATCGTTTTGACAAGACCGAATACGGAGTTTACACTAACGAAACGTCTCTCAACCAAATACGCAAAAATACTCATATGCTGTATAAATTAATTTCTCCATTTAATTATCTGTGTCAAAACAATGTACATACATATATATAATAAATTAGCAATATTTTATGTTTATTTTATTTTTTAAATTTACTTATTTATATAATATGTATAATATATATATATATATATAATTAACTGACTAGTGAGGATTAATCTGCATTGCATATTTATAGAAGGAAAATTTTGATGTGGGGTTCTCGCCTCTAATATTCTCGCAAACATTGTTTGCTTCAAGCTCGCAAACTTGATTTAAAGAATTGTTACTACAATGTACGCAATCAATTATTGTTTATTTGTATTGCCTATATATTAATTTGTGCCGGATTGTGAACTGATCTCGAGGGAAATTATTACGGCAAATATTTTGTAGACTACTCATTTATAATTCTTCATTGTCATCGCTTCTCAAACAAGCCTCTTGCTAATATTTTATTATTATATCGATCGAGACGCAGGTCTACTTTTTCAAATTCCTCGTTTCAAATTTCTGCAAGACGTCAAATTCTATACTTCCAATGAAAATATTGCTCTTTATTTCGAAGTTTGGATTCTTTATATAACGAAATATTGTATTGTAACGCGTGGTTCCGCGTTACAACCCAACGAGTCTCAATTTCGACAGATCCGGTTCACCTTAGGGTCACATGTGCATATTCTGGTTTTAGAAATCTTTCTCCTAACTGTGGTTTCAGAAACAATCTCTGTAAGATTCAAGAAGTTTTAATTGAGATTTCTTGAATGGCAATTTTACTTGTATTTCATGGAGTTTGTTTAAAAAAACAACAAACACCCGCGCATAGCACGCCGGTAGCATGATGTGAATTACTGTGTCTAAGCTGGCAAAGCCTGAATTTACAGTTTGTGTGCTCTTGATACATTATCCAATGGTATTTATGACTTATATATATATATGACTTTTGTGCCTAGATATTAACTTTGTGTTAACAATATTTTATTTTGTTTCCGTCTAGAGCACGCTCAATTTCGTCTAACATCGAATTTATGTTACTTTGTAACATTGTTCATAATACCCGTATGATATTTCGACTTAGCCTTCTCACCTCACGAAACTAGGGAAAATGGGGCGGACGCCAGCTAGAAAGTGAGACTGATTATAAGCACGGCCGAAAAAACCGATTTCTCCTGACGTCAGCTACCAGGCATATGTAGCAATCTCATAGAATCGGTAAGGACATCGAAAGTCATGAATTTGAAATGCCTCATTATTACTTACTTATAAGAGGAAGATCGTTGGATAAACGATGTAGAGGTTTACTCATTTATTGTAAATCTTTGTTTAATGCGAAAATGTTACATCCTAGTTAAATAAGTACTATCATTGATTTTATCATTATATAAATTGATAATATGATCTTAACAGCGGGCTATAGACTTAAGTATGCCAGTTTAAATGATGATGTGTTTCTTACCAATTATGTTTCATCTATTTTGGACTTTCATGTTTATAACTTGGTGATAGACGATTTTACTGAACTGCATGAGAGTGAAATAACCAGTCTTTTCTTTAATCATGAGCTAAAGTGATTTTTAAAATAATCAACTAAAGGTCTGCAATGCTTAGATCATATAAATTTAGAAATGGAATCGGTTACCTGTGTAGAGGCTCCAAACCTATTGTTATCTAAGGACCCCATAAATTCCAGATCGTGATAAATCTTTAATTGTATAATAGAAGCTGACAAGCTTGTACTCTCATTCACATCTATTAAATTCTTATCTGCCATATCTTGAGCTAATTTGCTAGTGTCCTCAAACATAAGATTAGCTTCCATGTCGATCATACTTAATTATTAATTTGATACTTAGTGTTAGACAATCGGAATGCGAACCCTTTTACGTTGGAAAGAAATAGACGTGAAAAACAGAATTATTAAATTACCTGTTCCAGAACTTCCCCAATATGTACGATAAAATACAATGTGTTAGCAGGAATATATTCTGAGAATAGAGTAAACGTAAAATGGAGGAAATGAAATAAATGCAGCTTGCTGAGGAAATAGCAGACCCGTCACGTACAGATAACCGAAACTGAAACTGCGCACGATTCAATTTATATTTACTGTGAAATATTTCGACAAACAATGTTCTAGAAAATAAACGAATAATTTCATTTTAAATAAACTTCGTTTCAATCAGCCAAGGTGGTTTAAATTTATCAATAATTGTCACTTTAATTTTGTCGGAGGAAATATCTTCCTCCATATGTCTATTATCACTGGCGCACGTTGGCTTACTTACCTTTGGCAACAGTTTAGCTACTATCGTTGGAACATCGATTGGTAATTTCCCATTCTTCAAAATTTTATGTATAAAATTGCGGAGATCATTCATAAAAGTTAAAGGTAATTGAAGTAGGTTATCAATCGATATACCAAGGTAACCTTTTTGTTTTTTATTTTATTTTTAACATTAATTTTATCAATGCATCATGGTCGATAACAAGTCCTGGTTAGTATATTATACAGGACTATCTACTCTAATTTAACAACTGTTGAAGAACATTACTTGTTGCCATCAGTTATTTTTCTGCACTTCGTAAACATGGTCTTGATGTTAGATTCAAAGTGGAAATTCCGACTACACCATCAATCTCGGGATTACAAATAAAAAATTCAAAGAATCTATAGAGAAATTTATAAATTTTTGCGCATAGTGACATATTTATTTTTCCTTTAAACGGTTTTGGATATGTAATTTTAATAAATGACAGACGGTTATACACTTGATTCTAAAGCTTTATCATTTTAACAAAACCCGTGTTCATGTGCTTCCTTATACTTAATGAATTTTACTATTTCATTAGCATAAATTACCTTTAAAATTTAGCACAAACTGAGAAGTAAAATGAACGCTAAATTCATCAGTCATATACGAAATTTTCAAAATTATCTTCGTAAAAAATTATTTTCCAATTTAAATATTATTAAAAAACAAAGTAGATTAACATGTGTATGAAGCAAAATTATCCACTGAAACTATATAACGTATATTTTGCCATAATCGCTTAAGGAAGATTAAGTTGATACAGGTTTATTTTAGTCGACTATTTGAAATTAAAATGCAGTATGTTGTAAACGCCCCGGCTTCAAGTAAATGCCGTACGACGTTACAAACTCGGTTAAGGTGCTCTGAATAGAGATTTGTTACTGATAGGGGGCCCTTAAGAGGGCCTGGTCGTGCGTTCTCCTGAATTAATCAGAGTGTGAAGATGTCCTAGAGCCTTGGGTGGACTCTGGTTGCTGTTGCTCGCGTTGTCTGGTTGTAATCACGATGTGGATAACGACGTTCAGGTTCTGCAATTAACTGGCTCGTCTCGCTGGTTGTGCCGCAACAAGATGAGTCACGGATGTAGCCAATTGTTGGTGAAACTATCAAATCACCAGCATAGGTATTGACAGCCAACAGAACACACACGCGTAACGCAAACCAGAATGCAAATGCAACAACTGTCTTGCAAGGTAAATTGCCGTGCTTAAATAGCATGCCATGCCTACTTGCACACTATTGGTTACACGGCAAGTTTCGCTTTTTTCTCATTGGTGCAACGTAAATAAAATTGAATTTAATTTACGCAATATGTCGGCCATTAATTTGTGTCGTTACAACACTTTCCTCTCTGAAAAAAAGGAAAAAAATTCCTCTCTCCGAGGCAAGATAAGAAATGCATGACAGAGTTCAAACCAAGTTAAGCAAAAAAATGATAAACCATAAATGCTGGGCTTGAATATGCTTGTTGGTTGCTTCAACAATGATATGATGCCAGGTAACTACTAGGAATCGCTACACAAAGTGTTAGCTCTAGTGGTCGGTCATACCACGTGAGGCAAAATAGAGCAGTGTAAGTTTGGGAGCCGCAGCGTGAAGATTTCGAGGTAAATCGCCTCTGAATTTGCCAGGTTTAAGTTAAAACCTAAGCAGGTTGGATCGTTGTCAATGTGTTTGTATACGACCAAAGGAGCTAGAGTGCTCGACGTTGTGGTTATGACATTTGTAGAGTGGTCTTTGTGCAATTGATAAAGTTGAGATATGCATTGAAAGTGGCCTGTACCATGATATGTAGCTGATCACTACTTAGTGTTGCTACACGAAAGCGTTAGCTCTAAGTAGCTGGTCATACCAAAATAGTCAGTGTAATGTCATGTGTGAGAAATACATTATAATGTAAAACTATATACATTAAAATCAAAGGTAACTGCATAAAAATATGTACACGAACATTGCCTCAGAGATGGCATAATACCAAAGAACTGTTCAAAAATACTACACAATTGTTAGCTAAGAACGACTGGTTATGCCACGTGAGACAAATACGAAAAATAACGTAAGGTTAACAAATTTTGATAGTTAAATTAATGTTTAAAAAAATTAATTACGCGTTATACAAAGCAGGATATTGAGATTGTGGGCAGACGGAGCCTGAGACGTGTGTAGAAGGTTGAACGCTCTCAGAATCAGGCGGTTCCATAAACGGTTTCAATCTGTCTATGCTTACTGATGTCGGTGTAGCAGCTTGCATAATAATGAAGTATTTTGGTTGTCTGAGCATAATCGGGTAAGGACCGCGATACTTTGGTTGTAGTGGTGCAACAGCATTATTATTGCGAACGAGTACTCTCAAGCAGCTGTGGAGCTGTGGATGAACGAAGACTGGACGAGGCGTATGTCTCGGCTGCTGTTCAGACATGTTATCGAAATGAAGTCGAAGGCGGGTAGCTTCGTCTTGTGTGTCATCTTGTGCTGGTAGTAGACGTGGGAGCTGACTAGACAGGCGTAGATCCATGCCATACAAGAGTTGCGACGCAAATGCTTTAATGGATTCACGAGTACGGGAACGCATGGCAAGCAGAACTTAAGGTAGTGCATCGACCAAGTTGCCATTAATGGACGAGGATGCTAAAGCAGCTTTGAGTTCCCTATGCATTCTCTCTACCATACCATTAGCTTTGGGATGGTAGGCAGTCGTCTGGCGTAAGATGCATCCCATGTACCGCAAGGTGGTTTTGAAACGATCAGATGAGAAGCAAGTGCCTCTGTCCGTGATGACCTCATTGGGAACACCATAATTGGATATCCATGCAGAGATAAAACCATCAGTTACTTCGTCTGCAGAAATTGTGCCAAGAGGTAATGCCGCAGGCCACCGTGTAAATCTATCGATCATAGTTAGAAGGTAGCTGAAACCTTGAACCTTCATCAGATTAACTATGTCGATGTGGACGATGGCTAGGCGAGAAATAGTTCGAACATGTTGCAACCTAGAACGAGTGTGTCGTGTGATCTTGTTTTTCTGACAAATTGCACACTCTGAGACCAATCGTTTAACATTCTGCCTAAGTCTGTGACCCCAGAAACGATCTGTAAGAAATCGGACAGTCGCTTGGCTTCCTGGGTGAGAAATTGAGTGAATTGAATCGAAAACCTTCCTCTGAAGGCTGGTCGGCAGAACTGGCTTGTTGGGCTGCGTACCCGTGAAGTAAACAATTGGTAAGCCTTCCCACAGACGGCATATGAACTTGGTTGGGTGACGGGCTATTGATCTTTGAATGTGAATGTCACCGCGTTGTTTAGTTCGCAGGAGAGTTGGCGTTAGTGCAGGTTCACTGAGTGCCACGGAGTTGACAGTGAATGGTGACGGCGAAGGTGGTTGTAGAGAGACGTCTGGCCTGGACAGGGCATCTGCAATGAAGTTCTGTTTGCCCTTGACGTGAAAGACGTCAAATTGCCATTCGCTTAGACGAGAAAGCTGTCTTTCCACTCTGGCAGGGTACTTGGCGATAGATGAATTTGCGTTTCGAAGTGCGCTAAATAATGGTGCATGGTCTGTGAAAACAACAAATCTGCTACTGCCAATGATGCTGATAAAATGGCGCACTGCGTCGTGGATGGCAAGAAGTTCTCGGTCGAAAGTGTCGTACCTCGTTTCTACTGGTTGGAGAGTACGCGAGTAGAAACTGATAGGCTTCCGAACCCCGTCGATCTCTTGTTCCAAAGTGGCTCCAATAGCGAATTCAGAAGCATCTGTCGTGAGTAGAAATGGTTTTTGAAAATCTGGACGTGATAGCATTGTGGAATTTGCTAACGAGTTGATGGCGAGTCGAAGTAATTCCTCGTCTTCGGATGACCAAGCAATGATGGAATTTTCGCTAAGTCCTTTTCGGTTCCGCA